>JAHSUG010000031.1:0-99460 GCA_019926025.1 Rhodotorula kratochvilovae | reverse complement strand
GGCGCGGCGGCGGGGGCGGCGGGGCGGGCGTGTCCTCGCCACAGGATGCGTGGAGAGCGGCCGGACGGGCGAGAGCGGCCGGACGGGCGAGAGCGCGCCTGCGCTGGCGGGCGGCGGGGAGAAGCTCCCGCCGCGGCCGTCTGGCGGGGCCGGTGCAGGGCGCTTGACGGTCACTGTGCGTGTGACGGTCGTGACGAGGGGGCGCTTGCGCGGGTTACCGGGCGGGGGAGGGGGAGGGAAGGCGGCGCCGCTGCGTGGCGGTGGGGAGGCGGCGGACGCGGCTGAGGGCGGGGGAGGAGAGAACGACGCGTGCCGGCTCGAGGGGGCGGAGGGGGTGCGGCTCGTCGAGGCTGATGCGGGCGGCGAGAGCGCGCTGCGCTTCGAGGGGACGAGAAGGGCGGGAAGGGGCGCGTCGAGCGCGGAAGAGGGGCGTTTGAGCGGGCGGGCGGTGGACGAGGTAGAGGGGCCACTGGCTGAGGGGCGCCGAGGGGCGGAGTCGAACGGCGAGGGTGCCGTGGCGAGAGCATGAGGCGGAGGTGGCGGAGGGGATCGCGCAAGCGACGGCGATGGGGAAGGGCGTGGAGGAACAATGGCGGCGGGGCGCGCCGGTGCAGGTACCGTCCGCCTTCGAGGCGCGTAGATGCTCGTGATGGCCTTGGTGTTGCTCCTCGCCTTCTCGAAGAGCGTCTTTGGCCTCGGCGCGGAAGCACCCGCCTTTCTCCGCCGCGCAAGCTGGACTCCATCGACGCGCTCGATCGTCTTGCGCCCCTCCTTGTAGTCTTTCAATTGTCCGCGCATCCGGCCGATGAGCTCGCCCATCTTGTCGTCACGGCGGCGCTCCTCGCGGGCGTACTGCTCGCGCCAGGACGCGGGCTCGTCCTCGGGCGCGAGGCGGGCATCCTCGACTGCCTTGCGGACGTCGATGAACTCGTTGATGGCGAGCGTGCGCCAGAGGTGGTTCGTGTATGGCTGGAGTTGCGGCGATGCGTCTTCGAGGGCGGCGAGCTGTGGGGCGGTGCTGAGCGGGAGGAGGTCGGCGAGGAGGTCGTAGTGGGCGTCGCCGACGTCGATGACGGCCTGTTTCACACTCTTGATCAGCCTGGATGCTCATACGCGGCGGTAGAGGCGGGAGCGGGGGCGTACGGGCCACGCGGAGCGGAGGATGGAGCGGGCAATGGCCTTGAGCGACGGTGGCGCGTGGGTCGCTTCGAGGCGGTCCAGCAGGGGGTGTCTGCGGTCCATCCCGACCACACAGACAGCCACTCGGCCAGCGAGAGGGAGAGGGTCGAGGTCAACCCGGGTTCATCAGTTGCGCGCTCTCCTCCCGCCCTTTCACCGCTTCACTAGTTCCTGGCGGAGATCGGATTCGCGCATGTTCAGCAGCATCACCGTACGCACCCATCCCACCTCGAACCACCCCCGCACACGCTCACGTCCTCCCCGCCCGACCAGCGCTCCCTCGGGCTCTCCAGCGCACCCACCCCCTCTGCTAGCTCAAGCAGCGCAGTGCCCTCGATCGTCGCAGAACCAGACACTGCCGCCGTAGCCTTCCCCGCGCCCAACTCGCAGCAGCGAGCACGAGCGCCCGCCGCCTCTTCCGCACCCGTCTTCTCCCTCTCCCCACCGGACGCGCCCGACGCGGAAGACGCCGCAGAAGAGGACGAGGACGACGGCCCCGCGCTCCCCGACCTGCAGGTGAACGGCGCAGGCGCCCTCGCACCTCCGACCACGACGGTCAAGGTCGTCAAGGCGGCAAAGGGCAGGGTCAGGGTCGAGAAGGGGTTCAGCCAGCTCGACTGGGCAAAGCTGAACAGGAGCGGCGAGGTCGACCTCAGGGTGCGCCGCGCTTTTCTCTGTAACTGCGGGGCAGGGCGTGCACAGAGGCGAGCCTTCCTTGCGCGTTGCGGACGCTCACCTCTCGTCTTCTTTTTGCGCGCGTGCAGGGCGGCGTCACCGAGCTGCGCCGGATCACCCCTGCCGAGCTCGCGTCGCACAACACCCGCGACGACTGCTGGCAGGCGTACGGCGGAAAGGTGTACAACGTCGGCCCGTTCCTCAAATTCCACCCGGGCGGCGTGCCGGAGATGATGCGCGGCGCGGGCAAGGACGGTGCGTGCTGCATTTTTCGAGTGGTGCTGAGCGGGAGGATGAGCCTGTCGCGCGAGACTGTTGGCCGACTCGACTGACCTCTCGCGCCTGTACGCGGCTTTCTTCTTCCCGCAGCTACGCAGCTCTTCAGTGCGTCGACCTACTTGCTCTCCTCTTCCTTTGATGACGTCGTTCACGGACGCTGACTTGCGCCCTTCCGTCGCACAGTGCTCGCACACGCCTGGGTCAACTACGACACCCTGCTCGAGAACTGCCTCGTCGGGTTCCTCGTGCGCGAGTAGCGCTGGGCGCTACTCGCTCGGTCGCGGTGGAGGTAGATGGAGGTGTAGATGTGGGGTTAGACGGGGTTGTTGTACTACGCATTGCAGGCTCGCTGGTTCGCACGAGGAGATGAGG
This sequence comes from Rhodotorula kratochvilovae, assembly GCA_019926025.1. Classification (NCBI taxonomy): domain Eukaryota; kingdom Fungi; phylum Basidiomycota; class Microbotryomycetes; order Sporidiobolales; family Sporidiobolaceae; genus Rhodotorula; species Rhodotorula kratochvilovae. The sequence continues at coordinate 96,955 of JAHSUG010000031.1, read as the reverse complement.
CGGAGGAGCGAGAGCGAAGCCGACTGGGTGGACGCCGCAGTGGCTTTGTTAGCGTCTTCAAAGCAGAGATGCTGCCGACAGAGCACGGTCGCGCGCGATGGCGAGGTCGACGTTCCCGCCGCGCCGCGACTTCCGCGCTCTCGCTCGTCCCGCTCGTCCCGCTCACCCGCTTCCCGCTCGCACGCCCCCTGTCTGCTCGAGCTGCTTGCCGGATCTGCGCATCGCCCACACGAAGTTCTCTCTTGCTCGACCAGGCCATCCAGCCCGTGCGTGGCCCGCTCCTCGTCCTCATCAATTCCCCGACTCACCTCCTCTTCTCTCCACCCATAGACCTCGCAAGACCGTCGAGATGGGTCCCGAGCTCCCTTCCGACGCCTTCGAGGAGATTCTTGCCGAAGACACGCTCAGCGATGCCGACCTTGCCAACTTGTGCCTCGTCGGCTCGCGCTACCTCCTCCGCATCGCCCGCCGCCGCCTCTACAGCCACCTCCAGGTCGGATCGCCTGTGAGGAACACGCCGGAGCACCGGCATGGCGGCTACTGGCACGGTCGCAGAGACCGTCTCAAGGTCGAGGCAGTGCTTGCGCATGAGCACCTCGCCGAGCTTGTCAGCTGGATTGTCAGCGGCGGCATCGATGAGAACACGAGCCCACGGCCGAGCGCGGTAACGAAGGAGATGTATGTCTGGGACAGGCTCTTCGCGACGTGCCGCAACCTGCGCGGGTTCCGGATCACAAATCGCAACAGCTTCCGCGTCCTCGGGTCGCTCCAGGTCAAGTCGCATCTGTTCGAGGAGGTCGGCGACGTTGGGTTGACGAGGCAGGGCGTCGAGTTCCTCGCGACACAGACGAACCTTCGCCGCCTGTCCTGCTTCGTATCCGAGGCATCCCCGATCGACGCGAACCAGACCACCGTGACATCAGCTGCGACCATTCCGTTCCTCTTCTCCCTGCAGGCGCTCGCCATCGATGCGCCCTTTGTCCGGATGTCACGTCTCCTCTTCGACTACCTTTCAGCGGGCTCGCGCGAGAGCCTCACGACCCTCCGCATCCCCTTCGATCCCGACGTCGCCGGCGACTTCTCCCTATTCCCCAACCTTGCACACCTCTCCCTGAAGTACGAGGGGTACTTTTCGCGCTCCACCAATCATCTCAAACGTCCGCAGCAGCTCTTTACGGAGGACACGCTCAACTCGGAGCTCCCACGCATGCTCCAGTCGTGCCCGCCGAGTCTGCGGCGGTTCGGTTTCAACGGCTTCTTCGACCCTTCGGATCATCTCCCTATCGTCCGCGCCCTCCCCAGGTCGCTCCGCCGGTTCGACCTCGATGGCAAGCTCGACCTCATCCACTTCGAGAACCTCCTCTCCCCCGAGGCGCCGCCTTTCCTCCGCGTCTTGGGATGCTTGAACACGGGGCAGACGACGGTGCAGCGTCTCGAGGTAGTCCAGTGGTGCGAGCAGCACGGGTTCCGCGCTGTCGACTCGGGCTTCCTGTCTCGCTGTGCGTGCTCTCTCTCTCTTCCTTACCAGTTCCCCTCGCTGACTTCGTTTCCTCCCTTTGTAGCGTGGTAGGACCCCCGTTCGTCCCCTAATCTCACAGCACCTCGGTCCGCCTGTTTGCCGCGCTTGAGCCTGAAATGTACCCTTAGTCGCGTCTATCACCGCATCGCGTCGGAAGTTCGTCGCTTGCCTTGGTGGAGTACTGCAGGTGGAAGAGGAAAGTACAGCTGCGCAAGCGTTGTCGTCGCGAGTTCCCCCGACCACCACTCCGAGGTGGTGCCTCACTGTCCCTCGGATCCTTTACGCAATGTCGTCGCCGTGGGAGTACTACCTCACGCCGACGCTCACGCTCTCGCTCCTGCTCGCCTGCGAGGCTCCACCCTCGCTCTCGTCCTGGCTCGCGGGGTGGGCGCTTGCCCTCGCGCGCCCGGCGTTGCTGCGCGGGACGCTCGAGTGGGAGCTCGAGCGGGAGGGCGGGGCCGGCGGAGTGAGCGCAGGGACGCTCCGGGTCGTGGATTACGCGCGGTGGAAGGCGCTTGGAGGTGCGCAGGGCACGGTGCGTCTTCATCAGTCGTCGAGGGAGATGAGGAGGCGGAGCTGGTGGTGAGGGGTTCGTGGCGGGTGTACGCCTGTCGGGCAGGCTTGCTGTTCGAGCACGCTGTGCAGCAGCTCTTGCCAGCCTCTCCGCTGTGTGTGCGAGCTGACCCTCCTCGCTACACCGCCCCACCTCCAGACCTTCTCCCCGTCACGCAACAAGAACGGCTACGAGCGCCTCCCCTCCTCTGCACTAAACACCATCTCCAACTCCGATGCCACCGATGAAGAATCCGACGAGACGGAGGACCTTGGCCGCCTAATCGCCTCCCTCGAGGGTGTCGATATCCCCTCGCCCGTACGTCCCGTACCCCGCTCGTTGACGTCGCGCTGTTGCTGACCAGCTCACCCGCGCGCAGGAGCACGACCTCCTCCTCCGCTCCCTTACGCTTGTGAACCGAACCTACGCGCTCACCGCCGCGGCAGTCGACCGGGCGGCAACGCCCTGCACTGAAGACGGGAGCGCAGACCCGCAGCTGCGCGAGTTGTGGAGGCTGCTGCGGCCGGAGCGGGACTGGGAGGGGGTGCGCGGGAAGGAGTGGCAGGAGGTGCGTCTCCTCTCATTCCTATGTTGACGCCATGCTGATCTCGTGCGGCGCCAGGTGGGCTTCCAGTGCGTCTCCCCTCATGTTGTGCGTATCTGAGAGCTGAACTGACCCTCAGACGTGCGCAGAAACGTCTCCCCCGCAACGGACTTCCGCGCAGTCGGGATGCTCGGGTGCGCCTTGCGATTCGTTCTTCAGCACCCCGTTCTGCAGCGCGTTCTAACGTTTACGACTGGGTCGACCTTGCAGGCTTGATGCGTTCTTGTACTTTACACGGACGTACGGCGACAGGGCGGCGGAGATGGTCGACGAGAGCGTTGGGGGCGGGGAGCACTGGTGCGTTCCCCTCGCGCTGTTTTTCCTCAGCGTCCGCAAGTAGAAGGTACTCGAGCTAATCTGGAGGGATCGCAGGTACCCGCTTGCGCTCGCTTCGATCCACATGACCGCCTTCGTCCTCGACATGGCGCGCAGTGTGCGTTCCCTTCCCCCCGCCAGTGCCTTACCCGCTGACAACCTTTGCACGCCCGCAGCGCGACCTGCAGCTCCTCCTCCTCCGCTCCCTCCCCTCCCCGACGCCGTCCCCCCCCTCCCTCGACCCGCTCCTCGCCCTCTCCGCCTCGCTCCTCCATCTCTTCCACACGCACTGGCTCTCGCTCTCGCCTCGCCCGAGCGTGATGCAGTTCGAATCCGTCTCGAAGGACTTCCAGGCGCGGGTTCGGCCGTGGGCGCGGCGCGGTGTGGTGGACGGCCGGGCGCTCGGCTGGGCGGGCGAGGGCGAAGGGGCGGCCAAGCTCGACTAGGGCCGGGTGTAGAGATCCGAGTATCGGTGTATAGACGCGTGTTGGATGCACTACTAGCGCTGTTGGACCGTCGGTGGGGGCGAACCGGGTGAGGAAGAGCTGTGCGTCCCGCGTCTTCCCTACCCTCGCCGCTTCACTGACATGCCCCGCTCTACTAGCGCGTCTTCCTCCAAGGCACGTTGTTGCCAACGTATGCTCGTCTCCCGTCGAACCCTCCGCCTTCTTCCAGCATGGAGGGTCCGGCGATGTCCGCCCACTTCCTCGCTCTCGAATCTCTGCCCAACTCTCGCCTGCCGCTTCCAGCTGTCCCGGGATACGCTCGTACAACTGCTCTGCTCCGAAGCAGGCTGCTGCTGCGCCGCAGGACACCCCCGGCCGCCTTTTCTTCGACCGAGCCGCTCGTCGCCTCCTTCCTCTCCTCCCACCTGCAAGTGTCGGCTCGGAGGTTCGGCAGCGCTTCGTCAAGAGCGTCGGACCAGGCGCTGGCGGGTTCCAGTCAACGCGCGAGGAGCGTGGGCGCATCGACGACGTCCTCATCGCGTGACGACGCCCGCAGCTGCACCCGTACCTCGCGCACTTGTTCGCTCAGTACGCGGAAGACCGTCAAATGCTCCTCAAGAACTACGAGGCGTGGATCGCCAAAATCGAGGAGCGCGCGAGGCTGCCGAGGAGGAGGAGCTGTGCATCCTCCATTCTCCTTTTTCCCCGCGCGAGCCCCAGCTGTTCCGCCATAGAGTAGCAAGGAGCTCGACCTCGCGCTCATCGACGACCTGCGCAACTACGAGATCGTCGAGGACGAGCCCGCCAGGACGGCGAGACGAACATGCGCGTCGATTCGGTTGACGGCGAGACGCTTGATGGCGTGGAGGCGCTCGACCACGGCGGCTTTGATCACGCCACCTTCAGCGACGAGTGCGACGCGGACGCGCACAACGCGAGCACCGCACCCCCTCCCCGCGCGCCGCCTCCCCCCTCTCAAAGGCCTCAAATTCCGCCGCCTCTCGCGCCACGAGATCCAGGAGGCCGGGCTTCGCGAGCGTCAGGGGCGCGCAGAGTTCGAGGCGCACGCGGCGCGCGAGCGCGAGACCGAGCGCGAGCGCAGCGCCCGCGAGGAAGCGTGGGCGGCAACGCGGGCGTGGCGTGCGACGTAGGGGCGTGCGGGGTGCGAGCGCGAGTGAAGGAGCGCAAGGGCGCGCGCGCGAGGAGGAGCGGCGCGATGTGAGGCGCGCACAGGTACGAGCACGTAAAGCATCGTTGCGGGCGGGGCTAGGGGGGTTTTAGGCGGGGCGACGGCACAAGGGGAGGTGCTACAGTATGATGCGAAGGGGGAAGATGCACGGGAACGTGAAAGGGGGGCACGGAGGGTAACGACAAAGGGTACGGCGAAGGAGGAACTGTACGAGGAAGGAATGCTGTACGGGAGGGGGGCGCGACCAGGAGACGAGGGGGGCGCGCTACGACACGAGCGGCAGGCCCGACGGGACGGGCGCGGCCGCCGGAACGGCGACGGGGAGCGGCGACAGGCGCTGCGGCGTTGTCGAATTCGAGTCGCTCGGCGGCGATGACGACCCCGAGCGCGACGACGACGCGCTCGAGCTCCCGCGCGGCGACGCGAAGTTGAAGAAGTCGGCCGGCGCCGCTGCTCCTCCCGCCGGCGACGCCGCGCCGAGGTGGAAGCGGTAGCGGTCGAGGAAGTTGCTGAACTCGAGCGCGTTGCTCGGGCGCTGCATCCCCGCCGCCGCGGCGCTCGCGCCCTTGAGCCCCGAGGAGCCGGCGGGGCTGTCGGGCCCGACGCTCGTCGCGTCGCTCTCGGGGCTGCCGAGGAGGCTGCTTGCGCCGGACGACTCGCTGCCCTCGCGGCGCGAGTGCCCGCGCGCGGTCGAGATGGACGCGAGCGACGACGACGACGAGAGCGTCGAGCTCGTCGAGTCGGTCGTCGCCGGGCTCCATGGCTGCGTCGGGTCCTCGTCGCTCGTGTCGGCGCGGTCGGACGGCGGCGGGCTCCGCAGCCTGCGCCCGACCGAGGGAACGGGCGGGAGCGGCGACGTCGAGCGCCCGGGCGAGCCCGCCGGCGACTGCCCCGTCGGCGGTGACGGCGCGGGCGAGGCAAAGGGCGAGTTGCGCCCGCGGTTCTCGCGGAACGCGGGCGGGACGAGCGGCGAAAACGACGTTCCGCGCGGGGACGTGACGCCGAGGCCGTTGCCCGACGGCGAGGACGCACCGCCCGAGCCGGGGTACGAGTTGAAGCGGGTGTGCGCCGACGAGAAGCCGTGCGTCGTCGCGTCCTGCAGCGGGAGGTACGGCAGCCCGCCAACATTGTTGCCCGGCGGCGGCGACGCGCCGAAGAAGTAGTTGCTCGACGGTGGGAGCTGCGGGCTCTGCGGGCGCGGCGGCACCGACGGGAGCGTCGGCGAGAAGTACGCCTTGCTCTTGACGGGCATGGCCGACGCCGCGCTCGGCATGCCAAAGTCGGGCTGGAGCGCCGCGTGCGGGCCACCCGTCGGCGAGCCGCTCGCCGTGCGGTGCGAGTTGACGGGCGCAGACATGGACGGATCGAAGACGGTCGCGGGGTGGCCGTTGATGAGCTGCAGCTGCGCTGCGTACTGCGGCGGCGAGACGTTCGGGAGGGGCGGCGCGCGCGGGCGCTGCGGCGAAGTCGAGACCGGGTCGAAGAACGGCTGCGTCGTCGCCTGGGGGAGCGTACATCAGTACTGTGTTTCGAGAGAGAAAGAGAGAGGGAGAGAACGCACGGGACTCGCGAGAGAACCCTCCGGGAACCTCGGGATCGCCTTGCGCTCCTTCATCCCGCCCGCGCCACCCGCACTCGCGCCCGCGCCCGCGCCGCCGTTGCCCGACGAGAACATCTTGAGCGAATTGCCGAAGTCGTACCTGCCGCTGAGGCTCGCGGAGGGGCCCTCGCCGCGGACGTTCGTCTCGGAGAAGCTCCTCGACTCGGGCCCGAACCCGAGCCTAAGCCCGCGCCCCGCCGGGAGGCCGAGCGAGTTGACCGCGGGGGACGCGCCCGCGTCGCCGCCCGCCGCGTCGTCGTCGTCGTCGAATGCGTCGTCGCGGACGAGGCGGTCGAGCTCGCGGCGGAGGTCGGCCATACGGTGTGCCGCCTGCCCGGCGTTTGTCACGCTCCATGCCGTCTTGCGCTGCGCCGCCGCTGCGGCAATGGCGCCTGCGCGCGCGGCGGCGGCCGCAGCCGGGGCGAGCGGGACGCGCTTGAACTCGACGCGGTAGTTCTGGCCGTCGTTGTTGTCCCAAATCTCGCGCCCGCCGACGGTGTAGCGCACGGCGAGGTACATCGTCTTGTGCTCGATGTGCGCGAGGAGGTCCTGGAGGCGGATCGTGAACGCGAAGCGGTCGGCGACGCCGCCGGGGATCGACTCGTGGTGCTCCGCCGAGACCTCGCTGACGGTCTGCCAGTGGTCGAGCGTGAACCGGACGGCGACCCACTTCTCGAACGCGAGGTTGCGGACGCGCACGATGCCGCGAATCGACTTGCCGTCGGGCGTCATCGTGAGCGACTCGACGTACGCGTCGCGCTCGAGGCGCGACTGGGTCGGGAAATTCGGCAGGACGAGCTTGACCGTGCCCGCCTGCGGCTGCGCCATCGCCGGGAACGGGAACGACTCCGGCTCCTCCTCAGTTTCCGTTTCGATGGGGCTGCCCGAGCGCGAGACCGCGGCGGGCCGCTGCTGCGCGAGGAAGTGCTTGACGTGCTCGAGCTGCGTGTCAAAGTGGACGTATTTCGGGCAGACGGGCGTAGCCGGTGCTGACCGCGGCTCGGAGAAATCCCGCCTCGACGTGTCGGTTTTGAGCGACGGGCGAACGAGCTCACCGCTCTTCTTGCGGACCATGAGCGCGGGCTTGGCGAACACCAGGTCGTCGGTGAGCGTCGGTGACGGGACGGACGACGACGAGCTCGACGAGGGCTCGCCGAAAGGAAACGCGTTGTGGAAGACGGACACGCCCGATGCTCGCGGCGTGTCGTCGCCGCCCGGCGTAGGCGTGAGCATGCTCGGCGATGATGATCGCGGCGAGACGGCGTCCGACGACGACGTCTCCTCCTGCGACGACGGGCCGGGGCTCGCCGGCGCACCGCTCGCGTTCACCGCCGCGGGCGTGAGCGCCGTAAGCCGTATCCGTCGCTGCTGCCGCGGGATGGTGTTGAACTGCGGTCCGCCGGGCGAGCGAGAGCCGTCGCTCTGCGGGCTGCGGCTGCCGGGCGAGCTCGTCGAGGAGGTGCTCGCCATCGGCGAGCTCATCCACGAGTACGCGCGGCGGCCGTTCTCCTTGTCCGGCGTCGCGGGCTGGACAAAGATGAAGCTGCTCGTGCTCGGGATCGGGTCGGACGAGTGCGACCGCTGGTGATGCCGTGCGGGGCGCTTCTGCTCTGCTCGCGGTGCGGCGGCGGCGGCGATGCCGGGCGAGGGCGCGGAGAAGTGGGAAGGCGGGGCGGAGAAGGACATCGTTGCGACGGGCGAGGTGGACGGAGACGGGCCGACGTAGGGCATGTCGTGCGGGCGGGAGGAGGAGGGAGTCGAGGGGAAGGACGCCGAGGTGGGGGAAACTCGAGTTCGGGCTGCGGCTCGCCCTGCGCACGTCCGTGCCGCGTCAGTCACGCACTCGTACGGGCAGAGAGAGAACAGCGAGGACGCACGGGGTTCAGAAGAAGTCGACCTCGGAAAAGGGGCGACTGAGGCGGTGGTCGGGCGATAGCAAGTGGGCGGTGCTGACGGACTGCATGCGCATGGGCGGGATTGCGATCGGTCAGCTCTTCGCCCGTATGTGCGGTGAGGGAGTGCGCAGGAGAGCAGCCGCGGTCCTCCCGGCCATGCCGAGGCCGAGCGCAGTCGCCCAGAAGACGCCCGCGAGCGGTTCGACCGGCCGCATCGAGCTCGAAACGGCGCTCGCTCCACCTCCGTGCGCGCCTGCTGTGCGCCCTAGCCCATCCAGCGAGCGCCAGATCCCTCCACGCGGTCGCAGAAGAAGCAGAGAAGCGGACTCACCGCGGAGAGGGCGGGCTGCGGCTGCCTTCGTCTGGGCGAGGAGGAGAGCAGTCGCGGCGAGCGCTGAACCGGACGGGCTGCTAGGCGGCGGAGGGCGAGGAGGAGGGAGTGCGGGCAGTGCGGGGCAGGCAGAGGGTCAGCTTGTGCGGAGGAGGGGGCGGCGAGGCCGAGTGCGGCTGGGGGCGAGGGGAGGGATGAGCACACCGAAGCGGTTGGGACGCACCTGGAGGGAGCCGGGGTGCACGCGGGCTGCACTCTGCGTTGCCCGGGCACTGCCTGGGTGCGGCTGGGTGCGGAAAACGCAGAGCGAGCTGGCGAGAGCTGGGGGAAACTGGAGTGACAGGCGCGCCCGTCGATCGAAGCTGGGGGCGCAAGGGGAGAGAGGGGGCCTCCGCTGCGAACAGGTGCGTGCTCTGGCGGGACGCGGCTGGCCTGCCTGCGTGTCTGGGTGCTCGTTCGAGTTCGAGCTCGCGCGGGCTCCGTTGGGGAGGGCGAGGCGGTGTGAAGTTGCGCGAAGCGACGCCTGGTGCCTGCGTCGGAGTCCGGGCAGCGTCTGCTCCTTCGTGCACGGGTGCAGGGGCGCTCTTGTGCGTCGTTGGGCGGTGTAGACACACACGCTCGTGCAGATCAGAGCAGGCAGCCAGCCAGGACGAGCAGACGCGCCCGCGCCAGCTCCAGGTCTCTCGCCTGTGATCGACGAGCTCACCTTCCCCTCCTCCACCTTTCTCCTCCCGCCATTGCCCCGTCGATGCCCCAGCCTTTGCAATTTAGCGCCCCGACGCGGAGACGGCCGAGCTGGTCGGTCGTGCGGCCCGTCGCTCTCCCTCCCTCCTCCTCCCGCGCAGCCTTCCCAAGTCGCGCCCGCTCCTCCTCGTCGAACACCGCCTGCGATCCCATCATGTCCGGCCGCCGAGCTTTCGCCTCACGAGCCTGCATCCGCCGCTTTACGATCGGCCAACCGGGCGCGTCCTTCTCGTCCCCTTCTCCCGGCTCCTCCGCTGCCGTTGCCCTCGCCGTCCCTCTCCGAATCTTGCTCCGCCCTTCCTCTTCGGACGCGCGATCCACAGGGCGCACCGCGCGCACTTCCCGCCTGCCCGACGGCGCGCCATGAAGCGGCATGGATCCGCCTCGAGCACAAAGTCTCAAGAGCTCTCCCCCCTCCCGCCGCGCCCGCCCAAGCTTGCGCGCTATCGATGCGCCTCCTCCCATCAGCGTCCCACGATGAAAGCTTGCACCGAGCTTCAGAGCGAAGGTGCACGCAGAGACGCTGCCTTTGGTTGCCCTCCCCTCGAGCGCGAGCCGCCTCGTCCGCCAACCTCCGTCGCGCGAGCGAGTGAGGCCGATCGCAGGAGGCGGACTCGTAGCGCAGATTATCGCTTGTTCTAGCGGAAGCGGGGGCGAGAGCGCGCGAGCTCGCGCGGGCGTTGCGAAGCGGCCTGGGCGGCGAGTGCGTTGGCCCGCTCCTCCCAGCGACGAGGCCCTGCACGCCTCTTCATTACACCGCACGGGCGTGCCGGACGCGCCGGAGAGACAGCTTTGCAGTCACCCCCGTACGAGTCGCCCCGCCCCGCTCGGCCGTCCAGCACTCGCTCCGCCGGGAGAGGCGCCTCGCGAGCTCCCGAACTCTGGGACTCCTTGCGGGGGCAAGGTGGAACCTTGGCGAGGCATGCTTTGACGGCGGAGGCGGGGGGCAGCGTGAGCGAGGAAGAGCGGGGGCGGAAGAGGCGTCGGTAGAGCGGGTGAGGCGGCGGGGAGCCGCTCGCGGAGGTCCTCCTGCGAGAGCGAGAGCGAGGCGGACGGGCGCGCAGCGGATGAAGAGGCAGTGCCGAATGGCGCAGAAGACAGGCATAGCGATAACAACGACGCGAGGAAGGGCGGACAAACAAGACAAAACGAAAGGGGGAGGGGAGAACGGACAACTCCGACGACGTGGGAAGGGAGACGGATCCCGTAGGTGCACTGCGCCGCAGGAACGACACTGCGAGCCTTGTGTACGGGCGGGCGAGAGGGTACGGCGCCTCGCTACTCGAGCGAGAAGCCCAGGGTGTTCTCGACGGCGAACGCGAGCTTCTGCTCGAGCCTGCGCCCCGTCGCCCGAAGAGGCCCCGTTAACATGCGCGCACAGCGGGTGAGAGGGAGGGGCGCGAGCCACGCACATCTCGTAGTTCGGGTACGGCGGGATCTCAAGGCGGTTGAAGCACGTATGGCTCTTCGGCAGCTGCGTGATCTCGCCGCTCTTCTCGAGCGTGAAGCGACGCGGTCCTGCGAGCCACCATATCATCAGCAACGCTGTAGGTGAGGAACAGGGGAAGGAGCGCACCGTCCGAGCCTTGCAGGTCCTTGAACCCGTTGACGGGCACGCGGCTCGTACCCGTCGTGAACTGCAGCAGGCGCGCCTTCTTCTCAAGGTCCCAGGTGCCGATGACCTGCGCGTGCGTGAGGATCAGCTTGGGGGCTTAGAAGGCGACTGAGAGAAGGGAGGGAGGAGGGCACACCTGCCAGAACCAGCGCACGAGCTGGTCGTCCTTCGAGTACCCGCGGTAGTCGGTGTGCGTCTCCCAGTCCTTGAGGTCGAGCTCGCTGACGCCCGAGACGATGAGCTGCGTCGCCAGGGTCAAGTAGGCCAAGAGGCGAGAGCAAGCTGCTTGTCAGCTCGCCTCAGCTCAAGCGAAACGACCTTGACGCACCTCGAACTCTTTCTCGTCAAACACCTCCAGCTCCTTGAGCGGGACAATCTCGCCGAGACCAAGCTTGAACGCCTCGAGCTGCGCCTCGACGCGCCCCCGCAGCTTGTGCTGGCACAGCAGCTGGACATACTCGTGCTTGTTCTCCTCCGTGACGGGGATGTGGGCGCCACCGGGGAGCAGCTCCGTCGTCTCGAGCGAGCCGAACGACTCGTGCTGCGTAGTAAAGTCATGGTCGATGATGTCGGTAATGTCGTGTTCGCTCATCCAGGTCAGCGACTGGTGCATCTGCTGGTCGATCACGGCCATGTCGTCGAGCGTGATCGTCCGCGAGAGGCACGTCTTGTAGATGCTCGGCGCAAAGTGCACGTCGAGGAAGCGGCGGTGGAAAATGGCGAGCCCGACGCAGCGCCCGACGAACTGGACTGCAAGCGACGGCGGTCATGAGCGTGAAAGTCGCGGTGAAGGGAGTCTCAGAAGGCGCACAGTACGAGAGATGGTCCTCGTTGATCCCGCTGTTCGGGTTGACCTGCAGCGTGTAGCTCGTCTTCTCCGTCTGCACACGGCGTTTGTCCACAATGCGGCGAGCGAGTCAGCTCTTTGTTCGGCTCGACATGGGGGAGCATGCCGCGCACCGGCTCGAACAAGCAGTAGCTCGGGTTGAAGATCTCGTGCGAGAGGATAAAGAAGAACTCCCTGCGCTCTTCGTCAGTCTCGTCCCGGTCAGCACGCGTACGCAAGGGACGACGCACCTCGACACGCCGCCGAAGTCGACCCCCTCCTCATGCTTGAACGAGACCATGAGGCGCTTGCGGAGCTCCTCGCCCGGATACTTCATCACCTCGGCGAACGCATCCTCGAAGAGGTGCTCGCGCCGGACGATGATGCGGCAGCCGCCGCCGGGCGGGCGGAGGGCGGGCTGCGAGCGGAAGTAGATCTGTGCGACGCGTGGGTGAGCGAGGAGGGCGCGGGAGGAAGGCGGGACGCACGAGCTTACGCCGGAAGGCCCGCTTCGACTGGTCGCCCTCGGCGGTGGACGACGGGAGGCGCGGGTCGTCCCAAGACGTCGTCTTCGTCTGCGAGCGGGGAAAATCGGCGTGAGCTTCACCACACTGCGAAGCCTGCTCACAAGCGCGAAGCACTCCCCGCCGGCGAAGCGAAACGACCTCACGCACGTTGTGGTCGACAAAGTAGGCCCGGCCACTGCGAGCGATGGGGCGGTCAGTGGACGTATCGAGCGGGCACATCGAAGACGTTGCGCACGAGGGTGTTGCGCGCCGCTCCCACCCGGAAGGCAGCGGTCCTAGCTGCTCCTCCGAGATCTCGATCTCTGCGCTCGCCGCCCCCGTCCTCTGCGTCACCTGCGCCTCCTGTACCGCGCTCGCGAATGTCGGCGTCGCCGCCTCTCCCTCCGCCCCCGGTCCCGCGGCAGCAAGCACCGCCCGCCTCGCGCGCTCCCTCGCGCGGAGGAGCGCCTTCCGCGGGTCATGCCACGTCGTCCGCCGCTCGCGGTGGTCGACAAAATACGGCCTGCCCGTCGGGCTCGTGCGCGCCTCCCACCCCTCGGGGAGCGGGCCGAGGTCAGGCTCCTCCGCGACGGCGGGGAGCGCTGGCCCCGCGTGTGCAGGCGCAGCGGACGAGGTGCCGACTGCGCTGGCGGTGTCGAGCGCGTCGTCGATGCTCACCACCGTCGCCGCGCCGCGGCGGTGTTCCGCGAGCGTCAGCCGCCGCTGGATCGTCCCCGCCGAGGCGGCGGCCGTGCCCGAGTCGATGCGCGCGGGCCCAGGGGGCGCGAGCGTGGGAGCCGACGCAGAGCGGAAGGGATCTGCCGCGGCCGCGGCGCGCATGTGCGGCGGGAGGAAGGGCGCGGCGCCCCCGCCGCTGCCGGGGTAGAGCGGGTTGCGCGGCGCGGCGGAGGGGGGGAGGGCGGACTGCGTTCGTGAGGGGCGATACAGCGATGCGGGGGCGATGAGGGCAGGTGAGGGCGCGGGAGCGGAGGAGGCGGCGACGGCGGGATAGGGAGGGTTGTCGGAGCGAAGGTGCAGGACGAGCTTGCCCGAGACGGCAACGTTGCCGGAGCCTTTCTCGAGTGGGCGGGTGATTTGGACTACGAGATAGGTGAACGTCAGCACGGAGGAGTGCGCCCCAGAGCGAAGCAGCGCACCTTCTCCGCTCCGGTCTCGCGGGAAAAGCTCCCACAGGTTGCCGAGCGTCACCTCGCCCAGGTACCCCTGCGCACCGTCGTCAGCTTTATTTCATGCAAACGAGGCAAAGTGCCGCACCTGGCCCTTCTTGTTCCACTTGGCCTGGTCATGCACCCTCACGCGCGCCCAAACGCCCTCCTCGACCTCAACCTCCCAGCTCGCGCTGTTGCCCCAGAACGGCGAGACGGTGTTCGGCAGCGTTGGTCCGTTGTGGGTTGCGTACGGCTGGGCGGAGACGGTGGGGCGGGTCGAAGCGGAGTAAAGGAGGAGGAGCGGGAATGGCGAGGGGAGGAGGAAGACCTCGCGCTTGATGAGGTCGTCTGCGGGGCGGGATCAGCTTCGAGAATCTGTCGTTCGGCACACACGCGGAGCGCACCAGCGGTGGTCACTGCACTCGGCGCGAACGAGGATCGCTAGGTCAGCACTGCGCGTCGGCGGAAGGTCGGCGGAAAGGTCGAGGGCGCACCTGTGACCTTGACCTTGCGCACCAGCCTGCAACTGCCACGGTCGTCAGCACGCTCGTGGCCGCAAGCGAGGCGGCGAACGGGCTCAAGGGGAGGGAACGCACCTCGTGCTGGCGTCGCTGGGCGCGCCCGCCGAGGAGCCGCTCATGCCGGGTCAGCCAATTGCTCCAGGACCAAGCGCAGCGTAGCAAGCGCGGTGGAGCAGTACGGCGGAGGATTGCGAGCGAGGGAGAGGAGCGAGGAGTGCGCCGCGGAGAGGAGACGAGGGGCACGAGCGGGACGGTCCGCGGAGGGTGCGGGTCAGTCGGGCAAGCATGCTGGCTGTCAATCGCAGCTGTACGAGCGAGCATGAGCAGCAAGGGTGCAGCGGAGTGAACGGTCCTGGCGAGAGCGAGTTGCCGGGTCGGGAGCGCGAGATGAGACGCTCTCCTCCGCCCACACCGCTCCCTGGGCGCTGCTGCTACGGGACCCGCTAGACTGTTCAGATCAGGCCCGCCATGGAGTACCTCGCAGACGCAGGCCCCGCCCAGGACCCCTACCGCCCCTCCATCTTCGAACTCGCAGCTCAGGGTGCGCTCTCCTTCCCGTCGCGCCTAGTGCCACGCGCTGATGTAGGATACGCCCAACAGATCAGCTGCGCGACCTCCTCAGCCCCGTCGTCCGCTACGTCCTCTCGGTGCGTTCCCCTCCCCTCGTCCCCCACCTCCGGCTCGCCCCCCGCTTACCCGCTCTTGCACACAGGTCTTCGCCCAGCGCAATCCGCGCTACCTCCTCCGCATCGTCAACCACCACGATGGCCTCTTCGCAATCGCCATGTGGTTCGTCGAGCGCCACTACCTCATCACCCACGGCGGGTCCTTCGCCGAGACGTTCTACGGCCTCAAGCGGAGAAAGGTTTTCGGCAGCGGTGGTGGCGCAAAGGAGGAACGCACGAAGGCGGCGTTCGCCCTGACGGGCAAGAGCGACAAGCTCGGCAGGAAGGAGGTCACCGGCAGCCTCGTCTTCCTCGTGCGTGGCTCCCGTCTCTCGGCCACTCCCTCTTTGCGGCTAACTCGTCACCCGCAGGTCCTGCTGCCATACTTGAAGATCAAGGCGACGGACCTGTACGAGCGGCTCGGCGGCGGCGTCGACGCGGACCTGTTCTCCTCACCCTCCTCGCCCTCGTCGTCCCCACTCGACCTGCTGCGCAACGCGGCGCTCAATCCGTCCCTCCTCACGCGCATCAAGCTTGCCTCGCAGGCACTTTTCAAGCTCTCCTACCCGCACGCCAACCTCCTCTGGGAGCTCCTCCTCCTCGTGTACAACCTCCGGTACCTTTTCGGCCGTAGCCCGTACTGGCGGCCATGGTTCCGCATCCTCGGCATCGAGGCCCGCCGTATGGGCCAGGAGGACTACGTGCGCCGTCCCTCCCCCTTTCTTCCCTCCCCGCTGACCCGCCTCTCCCCTCCGCAGGAACGGCTCGCCTCCGTCCCGACGCCCCTGCAGCGGATCTTTGCCGCGCCGCGGAACGCGCCCCCGTCCTCGCGCCCGCCGCTGACGACGATCCTCCGGCGCGCGGTGCGCCTCTCGCCCGCCCTCGCGCTCGACTCGCTCCGCCTCCTCCTCCCCCTCTCCATCTTTGGCTTCCGCCTCCTCGAGTGGTGGTACTCCCCCAGTGGCGGCGCCGGCGCGCTCGGCGCCGGCCGCAAGGCGGGCGCGCAGCCTGCGCTGCGCGCACCGCCCCCTCCCGGCGAGGTCGCGGGTGCGGCGCAACCCGAGAGAGGCACGTGCGTCGTCCACGGCGGGAAGATCGACAACCCCACGGCGCTCCCGAGTGGCTGGGTCGGGTGTTACCGCTGCCTGCGCGGGCTGGAGGAGGAGGTGGACGACCCCGCGGCCGGCGAGGGAGCGACGCGCGGGAGCGGGCGGTTGAGGGACCCGAAGACGGGTGAGTGGGTCGAGGTGGGGAGGCTGAGGAGGATCATGGGGTAGATCCGGGGGAGAAGGGAACGGTTCTTCCACGTGCGGTTGCGGCGAGGGCGGCGGGAGAGAAGCTCGCGCATGCAAGCCACGCTCCTTTCGTCTGTCCTTCAGCCTCTCTTCCACATGCAGCAGGGAATGTGAGCACATACGAGATACAACAAGTCTACGAAGTGTCCGTCTATCCTCCTCCCCAGCTGCGAGCGCGCCCGCACGCTCGACTCGGCTCAGCCGTTGATCCGCATCCCGAACCCGCGGAAGTACGTATGCTGCAGCGTCGGCGAGTTCTGCACGCGCGCGAGTTCGTCAGCCTTTTGCCTCGGGAAGGGGAGCGGGAAAGGGAGGGGCAAAACGCACGTAGTCGACGCTGGACCCGCCGAAGAACGTCTGGCACATGGCGCCGAGGAACCCGGGCACGGTCGTCGCGACTGCGGTCGCGCGCTTGTCCAGTGCAGCGGTCGGGACGGGGGCGGGAACGAGCGGGACGAGCCTGCGGCGGAGGCGGCGCGCCTCCCAGTCGAACGGGAGGCTCGTCGCCGTCAGGACGCCGTCTGCGTCCTCGTACGCCGGCTGAGCGGTGGGCGTTGCGGTGGGACCAACGATCTTGGTCACGAACGACGGGCGGAACACGCCGTCGGTGCCGTTCGACGCGGCGGGGCGGAAGCCGCCGTTGGGGATGACGACGTCGTCCGGGAGGGCGTCGTAGTCGATCAGGACTGTCGACGTGCTGTTCGAAGCGGGGCTGCCGCCGCTGATGAGCCCGACGGCGGAGTTGCGGTAGTACACCGAGGAGGAGGAGAGGACGAGTTCGCCGTTGATCCTGCGGACGCGTGCACTGGGTCAATCGCGGGAAGGGAGAGAGAGAGGAGGAAAGGCAGAGGACGCACCAGATGTTGAACCCGCCGTCCGCAACGCCGGGCGTGTTGAGCCAGATGTCCTGGCGAATGTCGGTCCACTCGCCCGTCTTGAACGTCCAGCTGCCGCGGCCGATGCTCATCCCGTAGACCGAGTTGCAGTAGCTGAGCGGGCCAAGCTCGCACAGCGTGTCGACCTGCTTCTCACGCGGCGCGTAGAGGTACAGCTCGCCCTTACCGCCTTGGCGGAACATGATCCGCGCCGAGAAGCAGTTCTCGGCGGTGGACCCGCCCGAACAGGCCGACTTGCCGCCGTAGAGGCCGGGGAGCTTGCCGCCCTTGACAAAGTTGAACCCGTCCTCGAAGAAGACCGAGTACGAGAACGAGACGTTCGTCGCCTGCGAGACGTCGACTGCGGGCGCGAGGCTGGTCAGCCCTCTCTCCCAACAGTAGTGATAGGAAGCGAACGCACTCTTGGACGTGTAGAAGCCCATCCCGCCGACAGGCGAGTAGCTCGGGTTCCTTGACCCAGCGGGGTACGCAACCTGGAGCGCCGCGCCGCTATCGCGCTTGACGCCGCCGGTCCACCCGCTCGCGGGGACGCCGTCGGCCACGACAGCGACGTTTCCCTGCGCGTCGCCCCACGAGAACTTGCCCGAGTTGATGACGGCGGTTTTGAATTCTGCGAGCGAGGCGAACGACGGGTCCTGCGACCACGAGAGGGCGTTCGACGCCCCGCTGGGGACGGTCGCGACGCAGGTGAGCCCGCTCTGTGCGTAGCCGGAGCGGCAGCCTGCGCGTCCTACGAGTCAGCGTAGCCCGCGAGTGGGAAGGGACAGAGGGACAACGCACGGAAGCCGCACACGCCGTCGTCGCAGTACCGGTTCGAGTCCGCGGGGATAGTGTTGGTGCAGTCGGACGTCGCCGCGCACGTCTGCGCCGCCACGGGGGCGGTGCTCGTCGTGCTCGCGCTCGCGCTCGAGGCGGCGACGCACGCCGAGCCAGTGTTGCTGTACCCCGAGCGGCAGCCTACACTCTCACGTCTCATCAGCGCGCGTCAGAGGGAGAGAAGGGACAGGACGCACGGTAGCTGCACACGCCGGCGTCGCAGTAGCGGTTCGCGTTCGCCGGAGGCGTGTTAGCGCACTCGGATGTGAGTGCGCAGGTCTGCGTCGCTGCCGGCGCAGAAGTCGTCGTGGTGGCCGTGGTCGTAGTCGTGGTCGTGGTCGTGGTCGTGCGAGCGGTGGTGCTCGAGGCGGACGAGGACGACGCGACGCACGCCGACCCAGAGGCGGTGAAGCCCGAGCGGCAGCCTGATCCGACGCGTCAGTTTCAGCCCGAGGAAGGTGGAGGGGGAAAGGACGCACGGTACGAGCACACACCGTTGTCGCAGTACCGGTTCGCGTTCGCCGGCGGGGTGTTGGTGCACTCAGCGCTGAGTGCGCAGGTCTGCGCCGCGGGCGCGGACGAGGTTGTCGGCGCGGTGGTTGTCGCGGCGGTAGTCGTCGTAGTGGTCGTAGTAGTCGATGTCGTGCTGAGCGCGGGCGTGGTGACCGAGGAGGAGGGTACGACGCAGGCAGAGCCGGTGTTGGTGAAGCCGGAGCGGCAGCCTGTACACGCCGTTCAGTCAGCTCCTGTACGCTACACGAGGAGAACAGTGAGGGGTACGCACGGTAGCTGCACACGCCGCCGTTGCAGTACCGGTTCGCGTTCGCCGGGACCGAGTTGACGCAGTCGGACGAGATGGCGCACGTCCCCGCCTGGCGCATGCTGCTCGTGGCGCTCGCCTTGCTCGCGGCGATCGCGCTCGCACGGACGATTTGCCCCGGAAGGAACGGGGTGGGCGTCTCGCCGCTCGAGGCGCGCGAGCGGACGATGGACTGGTACAGCGAGAGGACGTTGATGCCCTCGGCGGCGTTCTGGCGCTTGGCGAGCGCGGCGAAGGACGAGAAGGGCGCGCCGCGCCGTGCAAGGGCGAGCAACGATGGTGAGATGGTGGTGTCGGTGATCTCTGCCGAGGCGGCGGTCGGCGTGGGCGTCGCAGTCGCGGTGGGGAGAGGCGCGAAGGTTGGCGGGAGGAGGGTGACGACCGGGGTAGTGCGGCCTGCGCTGAAAGAGGCGGGTGCAGCGGCCTGCGGCTGCGGCTGGCCGGGGACGAAGAAGGTGTCGCTTGTCGGGACCCAGTACGAGTCGGTGTCTGCGTCCTGCTGGCGCTGGGCGGGAGCGGCAGACGCCGAGAGGGCGGCGAGGAGGGTGAGGAGGTAGGCGGTGGCGACCATGGCGCTCGCGGGTGGACGGGAGGGTGGTGAAGGGGGAGATCGGTCCTGCCGAGGGAGGGTGGAAAGGCGAAGGGAGGCCGAGTAGCACAGCTACCGGATGTGTAGGCACAGCCTTGAGGAGAAAGAGAAGGGTCGGGCAGGCAGCTGACCAGCAGCACGAGCAAAGGGAGGCGTGCGTGGACTGGGTTGCTGGGTTGGGTGAAGTGAGGGAGAGGAGAGAGAGGGGAGGAGCGGGAGGGGCTGCGCGCGGGAGCGGAGGTGGCCCGCCTAGTGTGCTGAATCGAGCATGAAGTGCGAGTGGGCCCGACGGCACCTGCAGAGCGAGGAGGGAGGGCTGGGAGCGCGGCGACTGAGCGGGGCGAGATGGCGCGCAAGGGGCGGGTCAGCCAGCAGCGGACGGGCGGTGGCGCATGCGGGCTGCGTGTAGCCTCGTGGCGAGAGCAGTGGAGATCTAGAGCAGCAGCGTGCGCACTCGGAGCGCAGAGAACAGCGACGGGGCGGAGGAGAGGGACGAGACAATCAATCCGCGCGAACAAGGCGGGCTCCCCCGCTCTGCCGCCCTCGACCTCGCGCAGAGATGCCAGAGGCCCTGCCAGGGCACCCTGCACCGCGCCACATCTCGCCTCACCTCGCACTCGACCTCCGCATCCGCTTCCTCGAGTCGCTCGTTGCCCCCTCCTCCTCCTCATCAGCTCCACCCTCGACCACGCCCACTCCGCTCGCCAGGCGCGTCGCCCACCTCGGCACCGCACTCGAGACTGCACTCGACACCCACCCAGGCACGGACGCCGTCCGCCGCTTCGTCCACAACTGTCAGCACCGCCCCCACCTCGCCTCCCCCTCGTCCCGCTGACCTCCCTTCTCCCCGAGCAGACGACCTCAACGCCCCGCTCCTCTCTCCTGCACTCGCTGTTCCCGCCCCCGCACCAGCCGACGCGCCCGACTCGCCCGCCGCGCAGCTCGCCCTCGTCCTCGAGGCAGAGGGGGACCTCCGCACCCTCGAGCGCGAGCTCCGCGAGCTCGCCCTCCTCGACGAGCGCGGCGTCGCCGGTGCTGGCAAGCTTGGCGGTGCGTCCTTCCCCTCGCTTGTCGCGCTCTGTCTGCGGAATTGACACGAGCGTCCCGCGCGCAGAGCACGAGGCGCTCAAGCCGGCGCTCGCCGAGGCGCAGCAGCGTGTCAAGCCCGTCGCGGCGTCTTTCGCCGACCTCGAGGCGCGGACGACGGCGCTCCTGCAGCGGTACAACACCTACGTGCGTTCGCGTCGTTCCCTCCGTCTCTCCCCACACCCTGGCCGCGTGCTGACGGTGCACGCCGCGGTCATCCGCACAGATCGGCACCATGTCCGAGCTCTTCGTCTCGTGGGACGAAATGCTAAGCGACGCAGAAGCGCAGGTCGCGCGCCTCGAGAAGGAGCGCAGACACGCGGGCGAGTACGACATCTCGTAGCGCCCGCTTTGCGCTCTGCGTCGGCAGGAGGGAGGGGCAGATACCCGGCGAATGATACCCGTGCATTTCTACACGCCCGTGAGGCGCATGGGGGGGCTGATGGACGAGACGAAGGCGGACTCCGCTGGAGCAGGCGAGTGCAGCGTCCTTCCCGCGCCCCCTTCGACTTTCCTCCCTCTGCGCGGCGTACCCAGGCGGCTCTGCGGCTGCAGAGCAGGCTAAGAGGACACCGGGAGCGCCTTCTCTATCTGCAGACTCGGCTGACGGCGCGAGGGCGCGAGATGAGTGAGGAACGGTAGCGGCCTCAGCTTCGCCCTTTCCGGCAGGATAGCATTCGAGGATCTACCGCGCGTATCCGTTCCGCGAAAGAAGCCGTCGCGGCCGAGAGGCGGTGTTGTCGAGGTCCGAGAGGAGGGGCTGCGCGAGGTTGACTCCGCACTGCTCGCTCGCTTCTCCCTTGTGCCAGCTGCGACCATGCCAGTCGTGAGTTCTGAGTTCCTCGTGTCCCTGCACACCCTGCCACGCCCGCCCGCAGGCGCCCGCGCTCGCACTGCCGCCCTCGACTTTCCCTCATCGCGCTTCGGGTTGCGGCGCAATGCTCTCGCGTCCGCCGAGCCACCCTGCACCCGCCGAGCACCGCGCTGACCCTCGCATTGCCCCCGTCCCCCGCAGCCGAAGCTCTCGCACACGCTCGACGAGGCGCTCGCGCTCCTCCTCCCGTCGTCCTCGTCGTCCTCCGAGCCCGCAGGCAACTGCCTCCCCGTCTGGGCGACCCTCCCCGCCGACGTCCTCACTCCCGTCATCGCCTACCTTCGCCTCACCGACGGCGCGAGCGGTGTCGAGAGCTTCTTGCTCGAGAGCGCTGTCAAGGGCGAAACAGCCGGGAGGTGGAGCTTTGTTGGTGCCAGTGAGTCGGGACACCCCTCCGTGATGGTTTCGTTGTGCCAGCAGTACTGCGCGCGCGGGGCGGGGCGAGATTGCATGGTGTATGTGCTGACCCTCCCACTCGCGCAGACCCCGAGAAGGTGTACCGGACAGGCCCGAACGAGGACGTCTCGGGCGACCCGCTCGTCCCGCTGGAGAAGGTCCTCGATGGCTACAAGTTCATCAAGGTGCAGGGCGCGCCCCCTCTCACCGGTGCGTATCCCTGTCTCTCCCCACCTCGCCTGCGCTGACCCTCCCCACCACGCGCTCGGAACAGGCGGAGCGGTAGGCTATGTCGGGTACGACTGCATGCGGTATTTCGAGCCCAAGACGGCGCGCGACGACCTCGCCGACCCGATCGGGATCCCCGAGTCGGTCTTCCTCCTACACGACACGATCGTCGCGTTCGACCACCTCTTCCAGCGCGTGTACGTCGTCTCGCACGTCTACCTCCCGCCGTCGACCTCGGCGCCGGACGTCCGCGCCGCCGTCTCTGCGTCGTACGACCGTGCGACGCAGAAAATCAAGGCCGTCGCCGCAAAGGTCACCTCGGCGTCGCCTTTGCCGCTCCCCGTCCAGCCGCGGATCGTACCCGCCGCGATCCCTGCGAACGAGACGCCCGAGGCGCGGTACGCGCGGCTCGACAAGCTCAGCAACGTTGGCAAGGAGGGGTACGAGCGCTTTGTCACGAGCTTGAAGGGGAGCATCGTCCAGGGCGAGATTATCCAGGCGGTCCCGAGCCAGCGGCTACGGAGGGAGACCAAGCTGCACCCGTTCAACGTCTACCGGTGCGCTGTCCCGTCCCTTCCCTTGGCGCGCAGGCACAGCTCACGCTGCGCATGCGCGCAGGCATCTGCGCCAGCTCAACCCCTCGCCGTACATGTTCTACATCGAGTGCGGAGGCGGCACGCAGCTCGTCGGCGCGTCGCCGGAGTGCCTCTGCAAGGTGGAGGAGGGCGGCAAGGTCACGAACCATGCGATCGCGGGGACGGTCCGGCGCGGGAAGACGCCTGCTGGTGCGCTCCGCTCTCCTCTGTCCTCTCTGCCGCTGCTGACCGGCGCCCACACGCACGCAGAGGATGCCGCACTCGCAGCCGAACTCTCCGCATCGGTCAAGGACCGCGCCGAGCACGTCATGCTCGTTGACCTCGCGCGCAACGACATCAACCGCGTGTGCCGCCCCGAGACGGTCGTCGTCGACTCGCTCATGCAGGTGGAGAAGTTCTCGCACGTGATGCACCTCACGAGCCAGGTCAGCGGGCTGCTCCGCGACGGGCTCACGCGGTGCGTCCTCCCTCCCTTTCTCCCTCCCAACGCGTGCGAGAGTGACGAGAGCGCGCGACCGCGCAGGTTCGACGCCTTCCGCTCCATCTTCCCCGCGGGCACCGTCTCGGGCGCGCCCAAGATCCGCGCCATCGAGCTCATCTCGTCCCTCGAGCGCGAGCGCCGGGGCGTCTACGCCGGCGCGGTGGGCCACTTTGACTTTGCCAACGACAGCATGGACACGTGCATCGCGATCCGCACGATGGTCT
Organism: Rhodotorula kratochvilovae; assembly: GCA_019926025.1. Taxonomy (NCBI): domain Eukaryota; kingdom Fungi; phylum Basidiomycota; class Microbotryomycetes; order Sporidiobolales; family Sporidiobolaceae; genus Rhodotorula; species Rhodotorula kratochvilovae. The sequence continues at coordinate 74,156 of JAHSUG010000031.1, read as the reverse complement.
TCCGCGAGGGCGTCGCGTACCTCCAGGCTGGCGGCGGGATCGTGTACGACAGCGTCGAGGAGGACGAGTATGTGGAGACGGTTAACAAGCTTGGCGCGAACGTGCGGTGCTTGGAGGAGGCCGAGGGTGCGACCGCTTCTCCCCCCTTCCGTTCATGTGCGAGGGCAACGTCTAACGGTTCCACCGCGCCCGCAGCATACTACGCTGCGCTGCAGGAGGAGGAGGAGGGCGCACAGGCATAGACAGGGCGTGTGTATTGAGGTGCAACTCGCAGTCTGTGCAGTCGCGCGGTCATGCCCCTTCCGCTTGTTCTCGCTTTCCTCCCCTCAGCGCTCAGCTTCGCCTCTACTCTCCTCCTCTCGCTTCCTCCTTCCCGCACCTGTTCGCGCGTTCGCGAGCCGGAATGGAGACGTATCGCACAGCGGACAGCTACAGAACTCCTTAACGTACACCTTCCCGCGCAATTTCCCGCCTCACGGGTTCACCACCCTCCAGTACACGCCCGACCCGCCATCGCCCGCGACGATCGCCTCCTCGACGATCGTCCCGCGCGGGAGGCGCTCGTTATTGAGACTCGGCGCAGGCAGGGAGGAGACTGCGCGCGAGTTCGTCAGTCAGCGCTGCAGCAGGAGAGGGAGGAGAGGAGAGGACGCACGTTGCATCCGCTTGTGCGGCATCGGGCTCGTCGTACCGCTCGTCATTGCGCCCTCGACAGACTCTGACGCAGGCGCGGCGGCGATCGCGGTGGGCGAGCTGCCCGGGTAGGGAAGCGGCGCGAGGTGCTGCGGCGTCGGGAGGTTCGAGCGGCGGCCGGTGCCGAGCTGGAAGCGGTAGCGAGATCAACGGGTGCTTCAGATAAAGGGGAGAGAGGCGGGACGTACCTGGTAGTGCTCGTTGTAGCCCCAGACAAACACGTCCCGCCCAAACGCCGACCCGTCGCCGTGCTGGACAGCGTTGTCCTGCGGGGAGATGCGGCGTCAGCGTACACTCGTTCAACGAGCGCAGCTGCGCCTCGTCTACTTTTCCTCCCGCCGCGATGATCCGAAAGAGAAGGAGAGACGCACGAGCACGACCGCGACATGTCCCTCACCCGCCTGCACATCCTTGATCCCGACGAACTCGATCTTGCCCGTCTTCTCGCTCCCTGCAACGTAGACGGACGTTAGCAATGGCCCCTCCGGTACAGACAGCAGTCAGGGCGAGGACGCACACTCGCGCAGCCCGCTGACGGACTTGACGCGGACGGGCGACGTTGCGTGCGCCCACTGACCGTAGCCGAGAGCGCCGAACTGGCCCTGGCCGGTCTGCAGATGCTCGAGCGAGTCAGTCTAGGCTTGAGGAGAAGCTCGGCGCGGTGACAGAAGCGCCGAGTGCGACGAGCGCGGGGGTAGCAAAGGAGTGCAGAGCGGAACAGCCACGCACCGCAAGCAGGTCGACACCGTTCTCCTGCGTTCTCGTGACGAAGTAGCTGACGTTGCCGCCGGCGGCGACACGCTCGCACGAGATGTGCGCCGACTTGTTCGAGCCGGTGTACGCGACGGAGCGGAGGAGGGGGATCTCGGTCGGAACGGGGATGAGCGGGTACGAGAGCGACGGACCGAGGCCTGCGTACGATGGAGAGGTCAGGATTCGCCGCGTTCGTCGAGCGGGGGCCGCTCGGGAGATAAGGAGCGCACCGAGCTGTCCGTAGTTGTTTGCGCCCCAGCCAAGCACCCTCCCTTCCGCCTTGCCGCCGAGCCGCGCAAGACTGTGCTTCTTGCCCGCGACAAGCTCGGCGACCTCGATGCCCTTGAGCGCGGGGATCTCGTGCAGCGTTGTGCAGAAGTGGATGGAGCGCTCGAGCGCGGCGTGCTGCGCCGGGTCGGCATGCAGCCGGACCTGCGACGGCTCCTTCAGCGACGACGGGGCGCCAAGCGACGGCACGAGCGACCCCCTCGGGCTCGGGTCCGCGGCCGTAGGCGGCGCGATGGCAGGGAGGAGAAGCGGGTCGATCTTCTTCGGCTGGCGCGCCTGCTGCTGCCCCGCCCAGTCGAGCTCGTTCAGGCGCTCGTCCGGTTCGAGGCGGACGGTGAGCGCGCCGGCGGGCGAGCTGCCGGGGTGCGGCGGAGCGAGGAGCGAGACGGACCGGACGCCGAGTTGCCCGTACGTGTTGGCCGAGAGGCAGAGCGGGAGCGCAAAGGACCGCCCGTGCGAGGTGAGCGCGAGCAGGTGCGATGCACCGGCCGAGAGCGAGGTGAACCTGCCCACGGTGGCCGATTAGCGGGGATCTAGCGCGGAGCGAGATGAGAACGCACTTCTCGCCCTTACCGAGCTTGACGTCCGTGCCGACCTTGAGCGCCTCGATATGGCTGCCCCCGTTGCGCCCCCACACCGTCCCCTTCCCGAGCACCCACAACCACCCCTCATCCCGCGCTCCGTTCGCGATGTCGAGCGGCTGGCCCGCCGGCCGCTGCGCCGCCTTGTCGCTCGCAAAGACCCACACGTCGCCCTTCTTGCTGAGGGCGAACACCTTGCCCTCCTCAGTCGGGACCGCCTTGATGAGGTCCTTGCCGGTGAGCGTCTTCTCGACAGCCGCGCCATCGGCCGAGTAACCCGCGCCCCATTGCAGGACGTCGCCGCGCGCATCGACGGCGACGCCGTACGTCGCCGAAAGGGCGAGGTCGCGCAGGACGAAGGAAGAGAGGGCGGGGCTCGCGGAGGGGCGCTTGACGGTCGAGGGAACGGCGGAGGGGGACGACGGCGAGACAACGCCATGGGTGTTGCGACCCCAGCTGCGCGCACCGTCTTTGTTAGCTTCTGCTGTGCCCTCGAAGTGGTATGGGTGGGCCAGAACGCACAGGAACACCTCTGGCTTCATCGCCTTGCCCGCTCCTCCGGCCTCCCACTTGCCCTTGTCCGCCTCGGCGTCGAGCTCGAGCGCGCGTTGCTGCTGCAGGAGGGCATATGCGCTCAGGCCCGCGGCGACGCTGGCGACTGTGACGGCGGTGCGGCCCGCGATGCTGGAAGTCGAGCGGGGCGATGAGGCGCGGGTGGAGGAGAACGCGCGGCGGGCGTGCTGGGTGGGCGCGCAGGGGCGGAGCATCTTGGTTGGGTACGGTGCTGTGCTGTCTGCGTCCGTAAGAGCGTCGATGTGGAAGAGTCGGGGGCGAGGCGGGGAAGAGGCGATGAAGAGTGAACACACGGCGCACTCGCGGGAGGAGCTTTCGCAGGGGACGGGGAGTGTGCAGAAGGGTTAGACGTACTCTTTCATCATACAGTACGCATCTCAAAGCCAGGACACACGAAGCTGTTTGCTAGCGCTCTTCCCCCTGAAGCAACAGACGCCTTCTTAACCTGATTGTGCTGAAGAAGTACATCTGTATTGACTTGCGTGGGGAGGATCAGTATCACATGCATTCCCTCGGCACTGTAACAGTGGCAGTAGGCATTGGTAGATAGTGACGCAGAAACCTAAACTAGAGGAGGACTCAAGGAGAGGAGAGGAGAGTGGATTGTTTCGCGCTGGCAGCTTTGCTCTTGTACACATGCACGTGTGACCAGCGGCAAAGAGACGCATTGCTACGCCTGTGTCCGCCGTATGCTGACCCGCCCCCTTCATTGGCATCCTCGTGCGTCACTCGTTCCTGTCGCGGCGGCGGGAGAGTTTCCGCAAGCTACGCTTCCACAGCTGGCAGACAACTCGGTGATCGAGGACACAATGCAATGTCTGCCAGCTGACAGTGCGCCCGCCATTGCCTCATGTGTTTCCCAGGTGCGGAAAGGGGGCAACAAGCTACTACAAACCTCACGAAAGATTGCAGGAGAGGGCTCGTGATGCAGGAAAGGCATGGCGGCACACAGAACACCCTTACGGAATGACTTGGCAAGGAGGTGTCACCAGGTTCATGCAGCATTCCTTTTCCAGTACAACGGAATGGCAACGGAGGAGGCAGCGCACGTTGCCGTTCTGGAATGGATGCGCGGGCAGAAGCACTTGCTCTGTCAACAACAAGCCAGTTGGGCGTGTTGTGTCAAGATAGCAGTACGCATCCCAAGCTTGGCCTCTGTCACAGTCATAGAGTGGTTGTGTTGCTGGAAAGAGCGAGGTTAACAAGCAGTTGAATGTGAGGGAGACAAGCCAAGATGCAGCGCGAGCAGGCCTACAGCAGGGAAAGGTGGACAGTGCACATACGATAGTGAGTGAGCTGCATGCTTTTAAGGCGGCATAGGGTGGCTGCCTGCCCTACTATGGTGCACAGTGAGGTAGGATCCGGTGCAGGAGATGAGGTTGGCGGATGGGAGTGAGAGCGGTTCAAGTCTCAAGGCATCATGTGTGTTGGGTGAGCGGTTCGGACGGCAAGCAAGCACCCCTGAATGGGCGAGACAGGAAAGCACAGCCTCCAGCCTGGGCAAAGGCTGCGCCAGAGGGCGTGAAGGAGTGAGCACCGCCCCAAGGTGCAGCAAAAAATGAAACTGGGCCCAATCCCGGAATTGAACCGAGGACCACCTCAATGCACACGCAAGCGCGCTGGCTGTTAAACCCGAATGAGGTATCATGCGACTAGACCAATTAGGCTTTGGTTGAAAGGGAAGGGCACAACTTTGGTACAGATACCCATATACATGCGCAGGACTCAAGTTGGAGGCTCCGCTGCTGTGTGCAGACCGTACAAGCTTTGTCCCACCAAGCCGCGTGGCTCAAGTACACTTGGACGCAGCCTACTTGCAACCGGTCTCTGCTCCCCACATCATCCACACTCTTATCCCGTGGTAAACACACACTCTCTGGAGAATCTGCCAAGTCCTCTCACCCCGTTCCCTCTCATACCATGGCAACTTCCGTTCTCAATCACACACACTTCTCCCCCTCTTTCATCGAAGCTGTCCCCATGAAGGGAGGCAGGCGCGTTGTTTGGCCCCTGCACGCGCCCTTCTAGTGAGGACCCTCCCCTCTAACTACTAACCCAAGATGTAATGAGAGTCGACATCTGAACGCCGCTCTCTCTTTTTCCCCTGGCGATCAAACTCTGAGGGGCCCTCTGCCTGAAAGGAGGTACGCCGTGTACTGCCCGCTCACCTCCTGTCCCCCAGGACAGCCGCTTCAGCTCAGCACGAGTGTTCAGGTCAAATCCTTCGCAAGTATTGGGACCTAGAGGACGAGTAAGGGTAGTGCGCCGTCTGTGTGGCGCCGGGATGCCGTGGATAGTCCAGGAGAGCAGCTCAGCTCGTTGCGGACAGGAGGGCCTCCCGCACATCGCGAATTGTCCGCCTCTCTCCTCTGGCGGGGCGGCCGGCTGTGCTGTGCTGCCGAGTGTGTGAAGAAAGAGAGTGATGCGCGAATGGAGACGAAAGCCTTTCCATAAAGTGTGGGTTGGTAGTATTCATGTCCTCCTGTGAGCTCCTGCCTTCCGCTCGGGAATTGACGCCTGTGTCCCTGTTATTTCGGCAGGTCCCCCCTCTGCATCGTATGAGCACACTGACTGCCTCCGCTCGCATTAAGCTCGAGGGAGAGTGTGCTCTGCAGCCTTCAAGTGTGCACATATGCTTATGGGTGAGGGTGAGGGGTAAGCAGAGGTGCTGTACGAAAAGGACAGGATGTCCAGTGCTATGCCTGACCTCTGGACGGTGCCATAAGGAGCCATCGAGCCGGGCGAGGGGATATTGGGGTGGTCAGGGAGCGTGGAAGAGCACTCAACTGCAGAACGAGACAGAAGACTGTGTAGCAGGGGCTCTTGAATGACTGGGTGTAAGTGGGCAGACCAGTAGCAACCCGAGCCGATGCAGCACCAGTAGACAAACGCATCAATCCAAAGTGATTTTGCGCGCGTTGCTTCTCACCAGCTTTTGCGGGGAGTCTCAGTGAGAAACGAAGCGGTGCCTGACGAAAAGCGAGAAGCGCGCGCCGGGGTCGAAGCGAGCTCCAGAGCTCCGTGCGCGGCGCGCGAGCGGTTCTCGCTTTTCGTCGTTCCTCACCTCTCCCTCCCCTCGCGCTTGTAGGGGTTGCTGAGTGGCGCAATAAGCACCCAGCCTGCTCACAGGCGTGCTACCGCGGTGGGTCCGCTGTCAACCGCCTTCAGTAACATCCCCGAGCATCGTCCGATGTCTCCTCGCCCGCATCCTCGACATCGATGCTGTGCTGCGGGGGCAACTCGAGCTCGCACTCGGACGGCAACAGCATGCAGTTGCGGCGGCAACAGCATGCAGTTGCGGGCGCGCCAACGGCTCCGCTCGAGCGGTAGGAGCGGGGCGAACTGTGTGGGCGCGGAGGGGAAGAACTTGTTGTTCGCGTCTTCCTCATCCGGTGAGGGCGGCGTGTCGCTGGGAGTGTAGCGGACCGTTGCAAGCGTTGAGCAGACCCGAAGTAGACGTTCTGAGCGAAAAATCGCGTGAAGAGCAAGGCGCGCCGTCGCGACGCGTCCTCCGCTCGAGGAAAACACGATGCGCGCCTCAGCGCGTGGGCCTTTGATGCGGCGGCTGGGCCCCAGGAAATTCCGCTTTCGGGACTCGTTTCGAGCGTGGCGAAAAGCGACTGCGATCGACGCGTACGGCTAGTGGGAGTGGGCAAGCTATTGATAGCAGAGCGCACTGATCAAGCGCAATACGAGAAGAGACAGTCTGCTCGATCCATACATCAGAGAGATGGGTTGGCCTGAAGAAACAGCAATTCGAGCGTAGATTCCTGAGCGGAAGGAAGGGAGGGAGGGGGATTGCTGAGGACAAGCGAGGGGTGCTACGACGACCGGGCCCTCGCAAGAGCAGCCCACATCCCCAGCTTTGCCTCTTGAACGTGAACAAAGGAAGGCGATCTGCGGGCAAAGGGGAGAAGGCAGCAAATATTCAAGAAAGAAGAGGAGCAAGGCAAGGAATCCGGCTAGGGGGCTTGATGAGCGAGAGGACGAGGGGAGCAGATGCAGGCCTAGCATTGGTTGAGCATACGCTACTGCACAAGAACCCGGGTGTGTTTTCAATAGCGGATGTGAGCTTTTGCTCAAGCCAGCGTACCGAGGGGGGGGGGCATGCGGGATGCACATCTCGTCATTCAGGTGCAGCGGGGACGTCGTCAAGGTCCTTTGCCCCTGCGCCATCAGCCTTACCCTGAGAGCCTCCTCTCACCGGGATGGCCAAGGTCAAATGCGGGGATGGAGTGACGATGTGGTCTCCTCGTTCGTAGCCGCCGGATTCCCTCCTGTCGTCTGATATCCCCTCTTCTCCTCCTCTTGCTCAGCAATTATCACTTGATGCACTGTTCCTCCAGTGCGGACAGCTCTCAAAGTTCGTACACCCACAGTCCGCCTCTTCTCGCTCGCAACGCACTGAGGAGAGTGTGCCCTGCAGTCCAAGCCTTGCAGGTATTCGGATCTGTAGACTGTTGCCAGCATGCGGCTTGTCTTCCCCTTGCAACACAACATCTGGGCAGAGCCAGTCCTGCCCGGGGCTGTCAAGGCAATGAATGGTAGAGGGGGGAGGCGAGCACGTCCGGACCCATATCGTTCCTCTGTCTGGGACGAACTGCAAATCCAGGACTGATCCTTGTCAAGGGCAGTGCTGACTGTGCTGAGTGCTCGCGTACCAGAGACTGGGCTCGACGTAAGCTATCCATATACATTTCAGCTCTGACTGTACATGCAAGTCCTCGATGGTCTAGTGGTTATGATTCGGCTCTCTCACAGCCGCGAGCGGGGTTCGATTCCCCGTCGGGGAAAGCTCTTCATTTGCCAGCGACCTAGGCAAGCTTGGCCGACCTTTTTTTTGCTCTGCTAGACCGTGAATATACCTCATGAGGGGGTAGGGCCGACAAGCGGCAATTCCGACGTTCGCTCTTCTGCCTCGCGCGCTCGCGCCATGCTCTTCTCTCGTCCTCGCTGCAGGCATGCATCTGTACTCTGAGCTTATACAAATGCGCCGCGTGTCTGCTGGCGCGATGACTTGCGCTGGACTGCCTCGCCATGTTGACTGTCCTCGATCCGCTTCCCTTGCCAAGCTCCCGCGCTCACCATGCTATGCTCTCCCTGCGTCCTTGCTTCAGGTGTGCATCTGTTCTCAGTACCGCACCAAAGACGAGGTGTGTCTGCTAGTGAAATCACCCATGCGTGATGTGCTCCGCTCAACTCTTCCCAGTCCAACGGAACCAGATGCCCATTGCCTGCTTGCCTCGCCCAGAACTCCCCATACCTCGTCTTTCCAAGGGGCACTGGGCCAGCAAGAGATGCAAGGGGAGAGGGAAAGGAGACGGCCGATGAGCTGTTGCGAGGTGGAACAAGGCGCAGGCGAGCCTGTGCAGTACCGCCACCCTTCACGTGCACCACAAGGCTGGCACAGCAGTGAAAGCGCTGGCTTGTAGAGCGAGGAACCTGAGAAGCTCCTTGATGAAGCGCAAAGGTAGCGTGACCGGAGCCAGCGAAGACTGTCGTTTAAGCGACATGCAGTCAGGAACAACGGAGACCACAATGTGCACACCACATAGCCTTGAGAGAGATGGGGGATGCGCGGGCTCAGAGCGAGCAGAGGCCTGTAGAGGAGCGCTGGGAACAGGTGCTCGCATCCCCTCATAGCGTGTGTGGGGACGGAGGAAAGGTCCTGCCACGGGCTAGTCAGATCAGAGACCTCAAGCATCAGAGGTACTCACAGAACACGAGCGAAGAGGACAAGTGTTGGGGGAGAGGAGGGAAGAGAAGGGGAAGGACTGCGAGAGGGCTGCCCCGATTGCCGGCGCAGGTGGGGCGGAGAAGCGCAGCGAACAGGCACGCGGAATAGCTTCACAGAGGAGGCCAGAGCGGAGGAGCGAAAGAAGCAAGAGAAGACAGAGAGGTGCCTGCTTGCACGCCTCCCCCATTCAGGCGCCCTTGAGAGAAGCTTCTGCAGCCTGAGCAAGGCAGGGCTGGAATTGAGACACCCGTCCGCGTTAACGAAACGAGGATGCCCGGTAGACCAACGTCCTATCAAATGTCGGAAGCGAGTCGGTGGCCTGGGCTTCTGGATGGTGTGGCGTAGGCACGGGGCAGCTGAGGTGGAGGAAGACCGCCTGGTTGTACAAGCGCCTTTGCCCCCTGCAGTAGCAGCGAGCCTTCCGAGGCATCTACAGAGCAAGTATGGCTCACTGCTAAGTTGCCGGGCAAGCTCCTCTGCCGCCTGGAGAAGCTCCAGCCTCCAGGTGCCTTGTCACACCATGATGTTTACCACTATTGCTGTGCTGTGCTGCAGCTTGCCTCCAGCAAGCTGTGTGCCAATGCATGCAGCATGTTTCGCCCATGTCACATGCCGGACATGCCCTCCACTGGCACACAGAGAACCATCACGCTAATACGACTCCCCTTCGCTGCATGTGTCAAGTGTGACACCAAGCATGACGAGCCTATCAACTTAGGTGATCAGTACGCCATCCAGGACGTCTGGCGGGGCGGCCACCTCACCGCCCTTCCTCGATAAGTCGTTGGCTCGAAGGCAAGGCGAGCTGGTGCGTCCGCAACCACTCCTCGAGGGCGGAGGAGAGAGGTGAGCCTTCTGGAAAGCCCGCTCCTTTACTCCATCTGCAGGCTGTGGACCCCTTAAGGGCAAGCGTGCAGAGGGAAATGCCTTCACGTGGTCGAGGACAATTCTGACGACAACCTGCCTGCGCTGATGCTGATGCCGGATCTCGTTGGCGGGACAGGTCACCGTGTCCTCCGCCGACCAACCCTTGCACCCGCCGACATGCTCGAGGGGCCAGAGCCCATGCTCACCGAGGTGAGAGAGGCGCTGTGTGATGATTGACATGAGCTGATCGACTTGAGCAATTGGGCGAGGCAGCGCTCAAATCACAATCAACTGGTACGCCTTTCGCTCTGTGTAATCAGGCTTCTTCGGTTTGTGGGGCATGATGTTGGGCAATCACTACAAGACCGAGGGAGGCCGAGTGTGAGCAAGACAGCGACGGGCAAGACAAGCCGCCGCGTGAGGATGGGCCACATTGCCCGATGGACGAATTTGGGAATGCCGTTGGCACCGGTCCCGGCAAATGGGCGTGCCACAGACAGTGCTGACCGCACCTCATGCTCCTGCAGTGGCGGCCGCAGATGCTTGATCAGTGGGGCAGCCTCAGTGGTGGCGACCGCTGTGGATGGTGCGGTTTGCTCACATGCGTGGCTGTTGTTCATATCAAACGGTGTATCTTAAAGCATTGTGTAGGAGGAGCACTGACTTGCCACCTCAGCTCCTCCGCAGGAACCCGCACAGCAGGCTCGAACGTGGGCAGGAGGACAGACCTGAGGAGGGACAGCTTGTCAAGCGGCGATGAGGAGCATCCTGTCTCCCTTCTTGGGCGAGGGTGTCGTCGCTGACCCTCCTCGCCCCGACAACTTCTTGACCACCTTCTACAACATCTTCTCCGTCACACCCGCCAACTCCTCTTGCTCTGCGCGCCGCTGCGCCCTCTGTACGTCCACCTTCAGCCGGTTCTTTGCGGTCTTTGCCTCAATTTACGCCGCCTCCGCGCCCCTTCATCCAGTGCACCCTCTCCTCCTTTTTCCTTGCATTGCGGCGAAGCTGATCAAGCTGCGCACCCCACCAACTGTTGGCACGCCGCCGCTCGCATGGACGGTGGCTCAACGGCACAACACCACAATTGCCGCCTGAATCACTGAGGCGTACATCTCAGCCTCCTATCAACGTCTGCCACCATCGCCGGCACGCCGGGCACGGGCAACTGGCGAGGCTCAATAGCCGCGAGGAGAGCGGTGGGCTCAACATGGCGGAAGAGGCAACACGGCGTGAATGCCACTCTCGGTGCTGGGACGTCGACGCGGACGGGGCAGTAGTCAGACGGCGAGTTGAGACGCTCAATGACACATGGCTGACTAAACAGTCCTCCGCATGCAGGTCATTGAGAACAAGGTCTATGGCCGCCTCGTGGTTGCGGGACGAGCCGCTGCAGTAGATGAGGGAACCGGGCAGGAGGAGGTGGAAGCAGCTGGCGCAGTCCCAGGTTAGTTTGACATCTTCTGCATCCTCACAGATGGTGCCGGCGTGCTCTGGGTCCCACTCCAGGTGGTGGAGGCTGACATTGCGCGCAAAGACGATTCCCTTGTCAGGTGGTGCGGACGCAAAGAGGGGCGGGAAGACCTCATGCGCGGCGCGGCCGGGGTACGGGCTGCCTTGGTGCGGGTTGTACACACCAATGACGCACACTGACGACCTGCCTGCCTACAGATCGAGTGCGACAACGTCGAAGGACCGGACAGTTGACCTGTGAGTAAGTTGTTGGGTCCCACTTTGCGCGCACAAGCGCGGTGCAGCGAGAGTGCTTTTTGCCCGGTGGGGGCAGGAGCAACACCCAGCCGGGCAGGGCAGTGAGCGCGCCAGGTCGTTCTTGGGGAGGGGGATGTTAATGGTGCAGAAGATGGGGTGGGTTGAGAGGCACATCCAATGGTGGGACTGTGGCGAATGCTGTAGGAGAGCCTAGAGAGGGTGGCCAAGGGCCTGCATTAGGTGGAGGGGGACGAGCGGAGGAGGAGGGAATCGTCCTAGTCAGACTCACCGCGCTGATTCTGGTTCTCCTTCACACGCAGCACCCTACGCACCCTTGCTCTCCCCGCATTTGCCGTCTGCCAACCCGCCTGCAACAGCGGCGGATGGTGTGCGCGAAAATCTCGCACTCCGTCTCCTTTGACCACGACTCATCGCCGTCCTTGGACCTCGAGCGGGTGGCTCTCGGCTGTCCCGCCGCTACGCCAGTTCGCCGACAGGCTCTCCAACTCTTTGAGCGGCGCTGACGACGACGGCGAGGGTGACACGAGCAAGGTGGACAAACTTGCTGGCCATTCTCCCACGCAGAAACACCGACCACGGTTGTGAGGGAGCGAGGCAGTGACGGTGACTAGTCACACAACTTGCGGATGGGTGTGGCGGCAGGGGCTGCTCGCACTGCTGTGCATTGCCATCAGCACCCTCCTGCGTGCCTCCTGCGCCTGCCTGCACCTCCCCAGCAGCCACCACCGCCGCTCCCAACTTTTTCACCCTTGTCCTCACGTGCCCCTCCCGCACCCCCTTGCACCTCAAGCGCCACTCCTGAGTCACCCGGAGTTCATCATTGCCGTCGTACAGGGTGCTGACCTGCTCCGGATCCCACAGGACCAGCATCACCAAGCCACTCCAGCCCCCTTCTCCCCCAGCCACCACACCTCCTTCACCATCTCCTTGCCCTTCTCCTCTGCACGCGCCTCGATCGCGCACACAACCTTGTCCAACACACCTCCTGGCGTGGAGTGTAGTGCAGGACGATACTGTGCCACGCAACTGGCGTCGCGCCCACCAGCCCTGCGGAGGAGGCAGTGCAACACAGCCCCGCCGCCTCACCCGCACTCACTGTCACAAGTACATCCCTACTCTTCAGGGGGCTTGTGGTGGAGTGCGGGGCAAGGCATGCGAGCACCAGCTGCTCTTAACATCTCAGGGCAGTGCGAGAGTGCTGCCAGCCTCGTCGTCGGCGGCAGGCGCGCATCACTCTGCCGTGCGCTTCCACCGCACCGCGTGCAGAGCAGGGAACACCACTGCGTCTACATAGGAGCGCATGGCGGCTTGTGACCCTTGTCATCTGCTCCTGGGCGTGCTGGACAGCGCCCTCGACGTCTGCAGCGGTGAGGGGGGCAGTCCGGCGCGAAGGCAACACGTCGGGTTGCATTGAGCATCAGCGCGCATGGCGGGGCGCGTGGCAGACAGGATGGATACAAAGGGTGGGACGCGCTGTGTGCATGTTTATGCACGGCTGCTGGATGCAAGCTGCAAGTGCAGCGCAGATGATGGCAGACGCGTTGCAATATCAGCACTAGAAAGGGCTACGAGCCTCTCCAGGCGGAGGAGGAGCACTCTGGGGGGTTCAGCAGAGGGCCCCACTCTCTCCGCAAAGAGAGAGAGAGAGAGGTCCTTGTTTCAAGTCGGAATCGGGAACTAAAGCCCATGTCGACTAGCAGAAAGGGGACCCGCTGTCACGGGTAGGGGTGTTGGGTGTGTGTAAAAAGAAAGAGGGAGAAAAACGGCAAAGAAATGGCGAAGTTGGAGCGTAAACGGTGAAGAGGGTGAGGAGGGGGTGACTGCGGCCACAGACAGCGTGCAGGGTCAAGTTAGGAGTGCTATCAGGCGTGGGTAGGTGCGGTGGGGTGGGGGGAAGAAGAAAGAGAGGAAAAGGAGGAGAAACGGGCACGAAATGGGTGAGAAGGGATGAGGAGGGGAGAGACGGCGGTGGCGAGGGGGGCTGCGCCGACGACAGCGTAGTAGTGCGGCTGTGGGCTCAGAAGGTGTACGTGAGTGTGTAGGGGGCGAAAGAGCGGGAGAAAAGGGAGGGGAAACGGGTGAGAAAGGGAAAAAGGAGAGAGGGTGAGGGGGTTCGCGCCGCATCGCCGACAAGGCGGGTGGAGAGAGCGGGTGTGCCGCGTAGGGGGTGGTGCGTAAAACATGTAGGAATGGGTGTGCGGGAAGAGAGGGGGAAAGCAGCGAGATTGGGGGAGGGAGAGGGGAAAAGGAGGTTGGGCAGCGGGTCAGTCAGCGCGCCGCGGCGCACCTGGATCTCCCCTGCCTCGCCAGCGTCCGCGCCACATCGTCAAGTCCCCCTTCTGCCCCCTCCCGCCTCCCTCCGGCCTCGCGGTGTCGTGGTAGCGCGGGAAGCGCGACGTGTCGATGATGAAGTCGAGAACGGCGTACTTGAGCGCCGCATCGCCGAGGAGTGTCGTGAGTGGCGGGAGTGCGCGGTGCGGCAGTCAGGAGAGCATGCGCATGCGGGCGCGGGCGTGGAGCGGGCAGTTGAGGAGGTAGTGCTCGCGGGTCTCCTCCTCGCCGCACTCGCACGCCCCGTCGCCGCGCTGGCGCGTCCGCGCGAGGTAGCTGTTGAGGGGAGCGCAGTCGAGTCGCAGCCGCGCAAGCAGCATGGCCTGGCGGCGCGTGAGGCCCGTGTGGTAGCGGTGGGCGGTCGAGGGGGAGGGGGCGAGGCGGTGCAAGCCGCGGCCGACCTTTGCCGCGGCCCACTCCTGCTCCCACCTCGCGCGTTCCTCGGCCTTGTGCTGCTGCCACAGCGCCGAGACGGCCTTGGGCAGTTCCTCTCCGCCCTCGACGAGCCCATCGGCGGCGAGGACGCCGCGTTGCTCGAGGCGAGGCGGGGACTTGGGCGGGACGCGCGCCGCGACCTCGGCGCTCGTCTCCCCTCGTCCTCGCCCCTCCCACTCGCTCTCGTCCCCGCTGGACGAGCTGCTTGAATCGCTGCGGCCGTCCCACGGCCGCATCACCACCTTGCGCCGCCGCGCGGGCGGGCGGGGGCGCGCTGACGTGGCCCCCGCCTCCTCTCCTCCTCCCCCTCCCGCCGCCCCCCTCTTCGCCTCCTCATCGGCGCGTTCGTTGCCCGCGACGTCGCGGTGCCCGGGCACCCAGCGCAGGCGCAATTTGAGCAGCGGGTCCGTCCTCTCGAGTTCGAGGAGGAGCGCGCGCACCGCTAGGCGGTACTGCTGTCCCGAGGTGGGTGCGGGCGAGATGGGTTGGAGCAGCACCGCCTGATTGTCGATGGCGATGAGGACGGTGGTGGGCTGCGCGGGCGGAGGGGACTCAGCGAGGGTCGCGAGGGCCAGGCGGAGCCCCTCGAGCTCCGCGACATATACCGTCTGGAGGACGCCGAGCTGACGCCGTAGCGCCGCCCACAGCATCTCGTCGCCTTCGTCCTCACCATCCAGCACCACGCGCGACACGACGCCGGCGCCGGCGCCGCCGCTGAGGAGGGAGCCGTCCGAGTAGACGAGGAGCGACTCGGACGGGAGGGCAGCGATCTCGACCAGGTGCGTTTCAAGCGCCTTCTCCTTCGTCTCCTCGATGCGGACGTCGGGCGAGGGGTCCGGCGCTCAGGGCGCGACGGGGTCCGGAGGAGGGTCTCGGCGTTGAGGTCGGGTGCGAGGAGCGGGAACGCGCTGAGGGGGCGGTGGAGCGGCCCGGCGTGGACGGCCGCGAGTGAGGCACGGGTGAGGCGTACGCGCTGGTGGAGCGGGTGCGGCGGCGGGGCGGCGAGGGCGCGGAGCGCGAGGCGGAAAAGCGACTTGCGCAGGAGCAGGCGGACGGGCTGAAGGCCCGCCTCCACGGCGAGCGCTTCGCCCGCGGCGGTGCGCGACCCGCCGCATACGCAGGCGCATGCCTCCTTCCACACGCGTACAAGCGGGCTGACCCGGTCCGTGCCGCTCGCAGGGTCGAACCACGCGGCGCTCGCCCAGACGAGCCGCGGCAGCACGCACGCGACGACGAGCTGCCGCGCCCACCGCGGCGCAAGGTCGGCGCGACGGCGAGCGAGGAGGCCGACACCGCGGAGGGCGGCGGTGGCGCGGTTGGCGGTGCGCGCGATGTGTGAGTGGAAGGTGAGTTTCGCGTCGATTTCGGTCCCGAGCATCGTGAGCGACGGCGCGTAGGTGATTGGCATGCCGCAGAGGACGACGCGTGGTGGGTCGGCCGGGCGGCGCCGATTCGGAGGGAGGAAGAGGACCGCGTCCGTCTTGCTCGGCTCGAAGGCGGAGTCGTGCGAGTCGGACCACGCCTCCATGCCCGGGACGAGCGAGTTCATCGCGCTGACCGCGTCCTCGACGCTTTCGCCCCACGACAGAATATTGACGTCGTCGATCCAGCCGAACGCCGTTGACGTCGGCATCTCGCACGCACGCAGGAACGGGGCGTTGTAGAGGAGGAAGAGGACGGGGGAGAGGGGTGAGCCCTGCGGCAGCCCGCTCTCCCACGCAATCTCCTCGCTGACGACCCCCTCGAGGCGCAGGCGGCATGACCGGCCGGTCAGGAAAGACTCGACCCACCGGAGGGCTGGAGAGGGGAGGCCGAGCGCGGCAAGGTTCGAGGTGAGCCGCGCCGTTCTGACGCTCGGGAACGCCTTCGCGACGTCGAGGGCGAGTCCGACGACGGCGTTGCCGCGCCTCCACTGACGCTTGATCTCGTCGACGACGCAGACGACCGCCTCCTCCGAGAATCTCCCGCGGCGCCCGCCGAAGTGCCCCTCGGGCAGGGCGCCGTGTTCGCCGAGGTGGCCGAGGCGGCGTGCAACTATGCGCTCGAGGCCCTTCGCCAAGGTGCGCTCGAACGCAATCAGTCGGTACGCCTTCGGGTCGCGGTAGTCCGGCTTCTTCGGCTTCTTCAGCACGACACATGTCGCGTCGCGCCAGCTGCACGGCAGGTGGCCGAGCGTGAGCGACGCGGCGTAGAGCGCAGTGAGGCGCGGGAGGAGCACTGGCAGGAGGAGCTGGAGGACATGGTTGGGGATGCCGTCAGGGCCGGGCGCAGCGAAGGGTCGGGCGAACGCAATTGCTGACCGCACCTCGCCCGCGCGCAGCTCGGGCCACGGCAGCGGCGACGGCGGAGTCGCGGGCGGCGCGGGTGCAGGGGCGGCGCGCGCGGCGGGGACCTTGGGCGGGTCTGCGAGCGGCGGGGAATGCTCACGAGTGTGGCGGTCGTTCGTTTTACTCGGTGCGCACCCTCTCCGGCGTGTGAATACAAGAGGAGGGGGACTGACTTTCTGCCCTTGCTCCTCCGCAGATGCCTCGCGATTTGTCGACCTTGACGACCTTGACCTCCTCGGCGACCTCGACCTCGCCCTCGACCTCTCCCTCGACCTCCTCTCCTCGACCTCGTCGCTCGACGACAACCTCGACGATGGCGACGACGCCCTCGGCGCGGTGCGCGTGAGCGCGGCGGCGGAGCGCGGCGGCGATGCGGGCTGAGGGTGCGGGCGGGGCGCGAGTGGATCTGCGGGAGTCGCAACGTGATGCTCATGTGCGTGGCGCGCGTTTCTTTTACTCGTCGTGCAGCCCACCGCGGGTGTGAATACTCGAGGAGGAGGACTGACTTGATGCCTCGATTCCTCCGCAGGGATCGCCGGATTCGCCGTTTTCGACCTCGGGCCCGCTCGCTTGCGCGGCTCCGTGACGGGCGCATCCGGCGCGGCGTCCGCGGCGAGTGCTAGCGGCGCGGCGGCGCGGGCAAGGGCGGGCTGGACGATGGGCAGGAGGATTGGGCGGAGGAGCGCCATCTTCTCGAGCGGCCCAGTTACGTACGTCCCGTCTCCCTTCCTCAGGGGCGTAGTGGAAGGGGAAGCTGACCCGAGTCTGCGCTTGACCACCGTCCACAGTGTCTTCTCCGACACCTCGCCAACCTCCTTCTCCTCCCACCTCCGCTCTTCCAGCCGCATCATCGCCTTAAGGCGATTCCGCGCCGTCTTCGCCGCGCGCCGCGCTTCGTGCGCCTCGTCGACGCGGTCGCCGTGGCGGGCGGCTGCGGCGCGTACGCGGTGCGCGCGGTTCGCAGCGCGCCGGGCTTCAGCGCTCGCAGCGGCGAGTTCGGCGGACCAGAACGGGAGGGGGCGGTGGTCGTGCCGCGGGGGTTTGCTGAGGGGGACGGAGTCGACGATGGAGGAGAGGAGGACCTCAGTGAGTCGTTTCGCTTCTTCATCGACGAGGAGGGGCGAGTCGAGGGCCGCCGGCGCAGGGCGTGCGGCCGCGGCGCTCTCGTACGCGGCGCGCAGCGCTTCGGGGTCAGCGCGGCGGAAGGCGGGGCGTGGCGGGTCGCTGCGGGCGGGCGGCGCAAGGTCAAGGACGAGTCAGACGGGTGGTTGGTCGCTGCCGGACTCGAGGCGTTCGTCGACGCCGCAGCTGACGACTTTGTCGCCCACCCGCAGGCAGCCGAGGACGAGATCGAGCGGCTTCGGGCGGCCGCCCTGCCGCCCGGCCGGGAACCAGGTCGGCGTTGAGGAGGGGAGAAGATGGTCAAGTCCCGCGGCGGTGAAGGTGAGTGCTGCTTCCTCCTCCTGCTCCGTTGGGGACACGCACTGATCATCCCACAACGGGTGCGACAGGTTGAAGTCGCCCGCGACCACGACGAGCGAGTCGGGCGGCGCAGCAGCGAGCGCGGGAGGGAGGTCGCGCTCGAGGGTAGCATTGTGCGCTCGCACGTGCGAGCCTTTGCTCGGATTGTACACGCCGAGTACTCGTACTGATGTCGATCCTGCCCGCAGATCGACGCCGACCAGGTCGCCCGATGTCGTCGCAACTTGCGCGACCGGTCGGGCGGGAGGCGGGAGGAGACGAGGAGGATGGAGCGGACCGGGTGCGTTCCGCCTTCCTCTCGCTCGTCGGGGGTGGGGGAGAACACGGACCAGCCGGGCGGGACCGGCGGCAGCGTGCGGGGGGGTTCTTGGAGGAGGAGGAGGTCGACGTCGCGGAGGGCGCGGTTGGAGAGGAGGGCCGGCCAGACGTGGTCGGCAGATCGATGAACGCTGTAGGATACGATGGTGAGCGTCCGCATTTTATGCGGGCGCGGTGCGGCGGGCCGCTGACGGCGGCGACAGGAGGTCGAGTTCGTCGGGCGATGGCTGACCCTCCTCTTCGCGCGCAGCGACACGGCGGGCGCGCATCGTCCTTCTCGGTGCGGCGACGACCGCGGCGCGCGGGCGCTGCGACGGCGGCGGCGGGGCGAGCGGGGCGACGAGGTCCATCTCGTCGCTCCAGGAGACGTTCGCCTCGCTCTCCTCGTCGCCGTACCCGCCGGACTCGGCACTGCTCGCGCTGGCGCTCGGCGCACTCGGTGCGATGGTGACGGTCGAGTCGCCGTCACTGGACGGGCTCGTCGGCCACGAGCGCGCGAGGTCGCGCGCAGCGAGCGGCGAGACGGGCGAAGCGCTTGCGATGCTCATCGCGCTCGTCCCGCCGGCGGTCGAGGGGGTGACGAAGAGCATGTCGGACGTCGCGGGCGATGCGGCGACGGGCGAGGGCGACGTGCGGAGCGAGAAACGGAGGCCTGCGGGTGTGTTTTCCTCCTCACTCGCGTGGGCGTCGCTGGTCTCGTGATGCGGGCGTGCAGCCTCCACCGGGTGTGAATACAGAGGAGGGGGACTGACTTTCTGCCTCGCCTCCTCCGCAGGAATCGCCGTTGAGATGTCGACCTCCTCGTCGTCGACCGTCTCGAAGGCGGTGTCGGGCGGCGACGGCGTGCGGGCCGGGCGGATGGGTGTGTAGTCGGGCGAGGCGATCTGTGGGGGGCTGGCGACGGGAGTAGAAGAGCGTGCGGATGTAATTGAGCGCGCTGTGGGCACCTCGACGACCGCCGCGAGGGACTTAGCGAGATTCGCGAGGTCCCCCTTGTCCTCTTCCGCATCGCTCGTCTCGCGCTCTGCCGCCTGCGCGCTCGCTGCGCGTGCTGCAGGGGCGCTCTCAGGCCCCTGGCACTCCTCCTGCGCGCTCCCCGCGGCCGCAGCGCCCGCGGGGGTCGTCGTCGCCGCCTGCACCCCCCCCCTCCCCCTCGACGTTCAGCTTCTCGCCCTCCTCGCGCGCGCGCCGCGCGCGCTGCTCTGCCTCCTCCTGGGCGAGCTGGGGCGCCGCCTGCGCTCGTCAACGCAGGCGGCAGGACCGCCTTCCCCGGGTGCGTCCTTCCCTTCCTTCCTCTCGCCCTCTCGCAGCTCAGGCGGTACTGCTGGCCGAGCCACAGCTCTCCGTTTCCCCCTACGAGCTCGCTGACGCGCTCCGGGTTCCACAGGATCACCATCATCGACCCAACCCGCCCCTTCCCCTCGCCGAGCCACCGCAGCTCGCGCACCACCTCCTCACCCTCGCCGCGCGCTTCCAGCGCCGCGCGCAACTCCTCCTCGACCCCATCCACCTTTGGGACCCAATGCACAAGCGCTCCGTGTCGCGCGACAGGCGTGGCGACGTTGAGCCCGGCGGAGGAGGCGGTGCAGCGCAGGTGAGCCGCCTGTTTCTCGTTGTCGAGGCGGAGGAGGACATCGCCGCTGGGCAGACGGGTTGTGGTGGTGTTGGAGGGCAAGACGAGCGAGCTGACCAGGCTCTGGGGGGTCTTGTTGTCCGGGTTTCGCAGGACCACACTTGTCGAGGCGTGCGTGAACGGCACGCGCTCGCGCTCGACGGGGGGCGTACGGGGGGAGGCGCGCGCGCGCTGGTGGTGCTGGAGGGTGTGCTGGAGGGCGGGGAACGCAGCGGCATCGGCGTAGGAGCGCTCAGCGACGTCGTCTGCGTTCGAGGGGGCCACGTCGTCCCCCTCGATCGGGAGCGCGCTGAAGTGGTTCTGGAGGGGCAGGCGCGCCTCAAGGGTGTCGAGGCGGGTCTGGATGGGCTTCAAGGCGGTCTGGAAGACCGAGAGAGAGGGCGGCCAGGAGGCGCGGGGTCGTCGGGAGTTGGTGCTCGACGACGGAGGGCGCTAGGAGCGTGGGGACAATGGCGGTAGACGCCGTAGTGCTGGATTGCGACTTAGTCAAAGCAGCGCGCGCTCCCGAGGCCTGGGAAGCGCGGTATTGGGCAAAGACCTCGCGCACCGCCTCCTTCGTGCGGTTCGCGGGGATCTTCGCCAATATCTCCTCCTCCAGACGTCGGAGAGGGGTCAAAGCGGGCTTGACAGAGAGCACAGGACGCCCTGCAGCAGGCGCAGGGGTGCTAGGGACTCCCATTGATGTGGGCAGGGTCTGCTGGGTGGCAGCTGGTCAAGCGCAAGCGACGTGGCGTGGAGCGCTGTGAGGCGAAGTAGGAACACAGGGAGGAGGAGCTGAAGGATGTGGTTGGGGATGCCGTCTGAACGGGCACAGCGAAGGGCCGCAGAGGCGCGCGCGCGCGATCCGGTTCAAGGTCAAAAACGGCAAAGTCGGCGATCCCTGCGGAGGAGACGGGCCAGCAAGTCAGTCCTCCTCCTTGCGTTATCACACCCCCGGTGGGCCGCGCGTTGAGAAAAGGGAAAGCGCGCCACGCACATGCGCATCACGCCCCAGCGCCCGCAGACCCGCGCGCACCCCACCCGCACCTGCAGCCCGCGCCGCCGCCGCGCTCCGCCTGCGCGCCTGCGTGCACTGCGCCAAACGCGCTGTCACCGTTGTTGAGGTCGTCGTGGAGCGAGAAGGCCGGGGAGAGGAGGTTGAGGTTGAGGTTGAGGTCGAGGTCGAGGTCGAGGTTGAGGGAGCGGTCGACGTCGCCGCGGAGGTCAAGGTCGTTGAGGTCGTCGAATCTGGAGGTTTCTGCGGAGGAGCAAGGGCAGAAAGTCAGTCCCCCTCCTCTTGTATTCACACGCCGGAGAGGGTGCGCACCGCGTAAGAGGAACGATGTCCACGATCGTAAGCATCCCCCGCCGCACGCAGACTCGCCCAGAATCCCCTCCGCGCGTGACGCCCCTGCATCTGCGCCGCCCGCCACTCCGCCGTCTCCGCTGCCATGGCCCGAGCTGCGCGCGGACGAGGTGCGGTCAGCGATCGCATTCGCCCAACCCTTCGCTGCGCCCATGCCCTGACGGCATCCCCAACCATGTCCTCCAGCTCCTCCTGCCAGTGCTCCTCCCGCGCCTCACTGCGCTCTACGCCGCGTCGCTCACGCTCGGCCACCTGCCGTGCAGCTGGCGCGACGCGACATGTGTCGTGCTGAAGAAGCTGAAGAAGCCGGACTACCGCGACCCGAAGGCGTACCGACTGATTGCGTTCGAGCGCACCTTGGCGAAGGGCCTCGAGCGCATAGTTGCACGCCGCCTCGGCCACCTCGGCGAACACGGCGCCCTGCCCGAGGGGCACTTCGGCGGGCGCCGCGGGAGATTCTCGGAGGAGGCGGTCGTCTGCGTCGTCGACGAGATCAAGCGTCAGTGGAGGCGCGGCAACGCCGTCGTCGGACTCGCCCTCGACGTTGCAAAGGCGTTCCCAAGCGTCAGAACGGCGCGGCTCACCTCGAACCTTGCCGCGCTCGGCCTCCCCTCCCCAGCCCTCCGGTGGGTGAAGTCATTCCTGACCGGCCGGTCTTCTCGCCTGCGCCTCGAGGGGATCGTCAGCGAGGAGACTGCGTGGGAGAGCGGGCTGCCGCAGGGCTCACCCCTCTCCCCCGTCCTCTTCCTCCTCTACAACGCCCCGTTCCTGCGTGCGTGCGAGATGCCGACGTCAACGGCGTTCGGCTGGATCGACGACGTCAATATTCTGTCGTGGGGTAAAAGCGTCGAGGACGCGCTCAGCGCGATGAGCTAGCTCGTTCCGGGCATGGAGGCGTGGTCCGACTCGCACGCCTCGGCGTTTGAGCCGACCAAGATCGACGCCGTCCTCTTCCTCCCGCCCACCCGCCGCCGCCCGGCCAACCCACCGTGCGTCGTCCTCCGCGGCATGCCGGTCGCCTACGCGCCGTCCCTCACGATGCTCGGGACTGAGATCGATGAGAAATACACCTTCGGCCCGCACCGCGCACCGCGAGCAGCGCGCCCGTCGCGCTCCGAGGTGTGTCGGCCTCCTCTGCGTCGCCGTGCGGCCTCGCGCGCCGCCCGTGGCGCGACAGCTGGTGTCGGCGTGCGTTCTGCGCGGCTCTCGTCTGCGCGGGCGCGCATGGTTCCGATCCTGCGGCGGCTCGGACGGGTTAGCCGCTTCGCCAGCGTGGGAAGGAGGCCTGCGCCTGCGTCTGCGGCCGGGCAGCGCCGCGCGAGCAGCGCGCTTCGCCGTGGGGCGGGCCTTCAGCCCGGCCGCCTGCTCTCGCCAAATCGCTCTTCCGCCTCGCGCTCCAGCCCTCGCCGCCCGCCGCTGCCGCACCTCGCCCGCGGCCGTCCACGCCGGGCCGCTCCACCGCGCCCTCGCCGCAGTCCCGCTCCTCGCGCCCCACTTCAACGCCGAGACCCTCCTCCCAGACCCCGTCGCGCCCTGGGCCACCGAGCCCGCGCTCAACGTCCAGATCGACGAGATGAAGGAGAAGGCGCTCGTGACGCATCTGGCCGAGGTCGCTGCCCTCCCGTCGGAGTCGCTGCTCGTCTACCCGGACGAGTCCCTCCTCGACGGACGTGCAGGCCCGGGTGTTGTGTCGCGTGTGGTGCTGGACGGCGAGGAGGCCGGCGACGAGTTCCTGTGGGCGACGCTGCGGTGTCAGCTCGGCGTCCTCCAGACCGCCTACGTCGCGGAGCTGGAGGGTCTCTGCCTTGCCCTCGCGACCCTCGCTGAGTTGCCTCCACCCACGCAGCCCACCGTCGTCCTCATCGCCATCGATAACCAAGCGGTGCTGCTCCAGCCCGCCTTGCCCGCGCCCACCTCGGGGCAGCAGCACCGCCTCACGGTGCGCACACTCCTCCTCAAGCTCAAGAAGACGCACCGGATGCTGCGCCTGCGCCTGCGCTGGGTGCCGGGCCATCGGACGTGGAAGGGAACGAGAGGGCCGACGCCGAGGCGAAGGCGGCGGCAGCGGGAGGGGGAGGAGGCGAAGGGGCGGGGGCACGTCAGCGCGGCCCCGCCCGCTCGTGCGGCGGCGTCGGGTGGCGATGCGGCCGTGGGACGACCAAACCAGCTCTAGCAGCTCGTCCAGCGGGGACGAGAGCGAGTGGGAGGGGGGCGGGCGAGGGGAGACAAGCGGCGAGGTCGCGGCGCGCGTCCCGCCCAAGTCCCCGCGCCGCCTCGAGCAGCGCGGCGTCCTCACCGCCGACGGGCTCATCGAGGGCGGCGAGGAGCTGCCCAAGGCGATCTCGGCGCTATGGCAGCAGCACAAGGTTGAGGAGCGCCCGAGGTGGGAGCTGGAGTGGGCCGCGGCAAAGGTCGGCCGCGGCCTGCGCCGCCTCGCCCCCTCCCCCTCCACCGTTCACCGCTACCACACCGGACTCACGCGCCGCCAGGCATCGCTGCTTGCGCGGCTGCGGCTCGACTGCGCGCCGCTCAACGGCTACCTCGCGCGGACACGCCAGCGCGGCGACAGGGCGTGCGAGTACGGCGAGGAGGAGACCCGCGAGCACTACCTCATCAACTGCGCGCTCTACGCCCGCGCCCGCGCCCGCCTCCTCTCGCAACTCTCGCAGCGCGAGCTCCCCGCCCTCACGACGCTCCTCGGGGACGCAGCACTCAAGTTCGCCGTCCTCGACTTCATCGTCGACAGCGGACGCTTCCCACGCTTCCACGACAGCGCGCGGCCGGAGGGAGGCGGGAAGATCCAGGTGCGCCGTGGTGCGCCGACTGACCCGCTGCCCACCCTCCTCTTTCCCTCACGTTCCCTCAATTCCGCCTCTCTTTCCTCCTCCCTCCTCACCCCTACTCCCACACGCTCTATACACTACCCGCAACGCGGCTTGTCCGCTTCCCCACCGTGTTGTATCGGTGACGCGGCGCCAAACCCTCCCCCCTCCTCCTCTTCACCGTTTTCGCTCCTTTCGCCTCCTTTTTCCCCATTCTCTCACATCCTACAGACTTACACACACCTTCTGAGCCATTTCTTCCCCGTTTTTCTCCCTCTTTCTTTCTACACGCATCCCACACCCCTACCCGTGGCAGCGGGTCCCCTCTCTGCTAGTCGACATGGGCTCTAGTTCCCGATTCCAACTTGAAACTAGGATCTCTCTCTCTCTCTCTCACTCGACGTCCGCATCGACGAGATGAAGGAGAAAGCGCTTGAGACGCACGTGGTCGAGATCGCTGCCCTCTCGTCCGAGTTGCTGCTCGTCTACTCGGACGGCTCGCTCCTCAGCGGCCGCGCCGTCGCCGGCGTCGTGTCGCGCGTGGTGCTGGACGGTGAGGACGAAGGCTACGAGATGCTGTGGGCGGCGCTACGGCGTCAGCTTGGCGTCCTCCAGACGGTATATGTCGCGGAGCTGAGGGGCTCCGCCTGGCCCTCGCGACCCTCGCTGAGTCTCCTCCGCCCGCGCAGCCCACCACCGTCCTCATCGCCATCGACAATCAGGCGGTGCTGTTCCAGCCCGCCTCGCCTGCCCCCACCTCAGGGCAGCAGCACCGCCTCGCAGTGCGCACGCTCCTCCTCGAGCTCGAGAAGACGCACCCGCTGCTCATGCTGCGCCTGCGCTGGGTGCCCGGGCACCGTGACGTCGCGGGCAACGAACGCGCCAATGAGGAGGCGAAGAGGGGGGCGGCGGGAGGGGGCGGAGGAGAGGAGGCGTGGGCCACGTCAGCGCGCCCCCCGCCGCTCCCGCAACGGCGCCGGGTGGTGATGCGGCAGTGGCACGGCCAAAGCAGCTCGAGCCGCTCGTCCAGCGGGGACGAGAGCGAGTGGGAGGGGCGAGGACAAGGGGAGACGAGCGCCGAGGTTGCGGCACGTGTCCCGCCCAAGTCCCCGCCTCGCCTCGAGCAACGCGGTGTCATCGCCGCCGACGGGCTCGTCTAGGGCGGAGAGGAGCTGCCCAAGGTGATCTCGGCGCTGTGGCAGCAGCACAAGGCCGAGGAGCGCGCAAGGTGGGAGCAGGAGTGGGCTGCGGCAAAGGTCCGCCGCGGCTTGGACCGCTTTGCCCCCTCCCCCTCGACCGCCCACCGCTACCACACGGGCCTCACGCGCCACCAGGCCATGCTGCTTGCGCGGCTGCGACTCGATTGTGCTCCCCTCAACGCTTACCTCGCGCAGACCCGCCGGCGCGCCGACGGGGCGTGCAACTGCGGCGAGCTCGAGATGCGCGAGCACTACCTTGTCAAATGCCCGCTCCATGGCTGCGCCCGCATGCGCGCGGCAGGCACCCCCTCCTCACCCTCTTCACCGTTGTCGCTTCAACTTAGCCAGTTCTTTACCGTTCTTCCTCTCTCTTTCTACACATGCCCCACACCCCACCCGTGGCAGCGGGTCCCCTTTTTGCTAGTCGACATGGGCATGTAGTTCCCGATTCCGACTTGAAACTAGGATTTCTCTCTCTGCGTCGTCGACAAGATCAGGTGTCAGTGGCGCCGCGGCAACGCGGTTGTCGGGCTCGCCCTTGACGTCACAAAACCGTTCGCGAGGGTGAGAACCGCGCGCTCACCGCAAGCCTTGCCGCGCTCGGCCTCCCCACGCCCGCCCTCCGGTGGGTTGAGTCGTTCTTGACCGGCCGCTGGATTGACGCTGTGAACATCCTGTCATGGGGCAAGAGCGTCGAGGACAACTCGTCTGGGCAAGGGGTGCATGGTTTGACCCTGCGAGCGGCACGGACCGGGTCAGCCCGCTCGTACGCGTGTGGAAGAAGGCTTGCGTATGTGGCGGGACGCGCACCGCCGCGAGCGAAGCGCTCGCTGTGGATGGGGGCCTTCAGCCTGTCCGCCTCCTCCTGCGCAAGTCGCTCTTCCGCCTCGCGCTCCGCGCCCTCATCGCCCCCGTGTCCCACTCGCTCCTCCACCGTGTACGCCTTGCACGCGCGACGCCCACCGCCGTCCACACTGGTCCCCTCCATCACGCACTCCTCGCGTAGCCGCTCCTCGCTCCCACCCTCTCCACTGAGACTCTCCTCCCGGACCCCGTTGCGCCCTGGCGCCCGAGCCCGTGCTAGACATCCAGATCGCCGTAACGAAGGAGAAGGCTCTGGAACGCACCTGGCCGAGATCTCTGCCCGTCCGTCCAAGTTGCTCCTTGTGTAGAAGAGCGGGCAGGAGAGATTGAGCGTGCTGTGTGCTCCCCACGACCACCGCAAGGGACTAAGCGAGATGCACAAGCACCCCCTTGTCCTCTGCCTTCTCACTCATTTCGCGCTGCTCAGGCTGCGCGCCCGCGCGCGCGTGCTGCGGGGGCCTCTCACAGACCCCTTGCAATCTTGCTGTGTGCTCCCCGCACCCGCAAAGCTTGCCCAGCGAAGTCGTTGCCGACCTCGCGGAGGTCGCCGTCGAGCTCGCTCCTGTTGACCCTGCAGAGCTCTGTGACCTGGATGGGCGGGGCCTGGCTGCGACCCTGGGTGACGGACTTGGTGCCACGTGCAAAGGACCGGGGAAGGGTGCCGGCAAAGGTGAAGGTGGTCGAGGGGGACGAGAATTGGGCGGGGAGGTATGAGGTGGCAGAGAGGAGGGTCGGCAGGGCGGGCAGGAGTCCGCCCTGGTGCTGCGGTTCTGCAAGGACGGACGTGATGGCTGCGCGTGCAGCGGGGCACGAGTAACGCAGGTGAGCTGCGGCCGTGGAGCAAGGGAAAGGGGAGGGACATGCGCACAGTAGTTGGAGTCTGCGGTCACCTGCACAACAGGCGAGGTCCTCCCTGTCAGCAGTGCGCTCGTTGATGGCGCTTCGGATGCAAGTGAGAGGCGCAACGTGGCAGCGCTCCTGGCGGGCTGTGGGTCCCTGGTAGACGTCATCTGCGCTCGCACGAGTCTGTCCAGCCCAGCAGGGGCCCGCCTGCACATGGGATGAGGTTTACGTGGGGACATCGTGGTCGAAGGATGCGCTGGCGGGTCTCCCTCCTCCCCTTCCCACCTCCATGCTCGGACTCTTCCTAAGGCCCCATAGACTCGCATAGATGCACCACAGGCCCCATAGACTCGCATAGATGCACCACAATGACCATACAGCTCGACCGCTTCATCTGCTTTGGCGCTGCGCCCCTCTCTGCTCCCCCTCCTCTGTTCAGCTCCCCGTACACGCCGCAATCGCTGGGTGCCCTTGCAGACTTGCTGACGGAGCTCAGCTGAGGCAAGAACGGCCTCTGCACTTCCCTTGCTTTCCTCTACCAGCCACAAGCTGTGCGCCCCGTCCACTTCCGTCTGCACCCCGCGCCCGCCCACCCACAGCGACGGCCTCAACCGCGGCCTGTTGGGCTACAACTCGGACTGGAGCCTGCACTGTCTCCGGCAGTGGCTCCAGCCGGTGTCCACCTCGGGCCCCAAGATGTAGCTCATGACCATCCGGCTTGGTGCAAACGACACTGTTTTCCACAGCGAGCCGCAGCACGTCCCCCTCACGCGGTACGTGGCCAACCTGGGCGCAATCGTTGCCCTCAAGGGTGACTGCGCCCCCGATGCCGGCCTCGTCCCCATCACGTAAACGCCGTTCCACCCCGAGGGGTGGCTCAATGAGCGCGTCCGCCGATCCACAGAATGCACAACGGCAAGCCGGAGCACACGCGTGAGTACGCCGATGCGGTCAGGCGCCTTGCAGAGTAGCTGGGCCTTCCTGTCGCAGATGCGTACACGCCTGTGTGGCAGGAGATGCAGCACCTCAGGGAGGACAACGACGGCAGCCTGTTTACCGAAGGTCTGCACTTGACAGGAGTGTACCGCTTTGTCATTGCAGCTTCATTTCCCCCTCTTTCGCTCCCCGCTACAACCACCTCACCTTCTCTCCCTTCCCATCTGCTCCCTTGCCTCTTGCCTGTACTGACGCCTCTCCCCGTAATGCTCTTACTTCTAACCCGAGATGGATTGAGACGCTTTCGTCTGCGTTCGCGCGTCGCTCTCCTTTTCGCGCGCTCGGAAAGCCGGCCCGACGAGAGGAGAGCGGGGCGAAGCGGGGGAGGCTCCGAGGAGGGGGCGGTGCCATCATCTTCTTCCAACAAGGAGAGCGCGTTTCTCTCGCTGTACCTGCACATGGCCAGACGTCGCATAGATCCTCAGCTACGCAGCCTTGTCGTGCGGAAGTGGCAGCGAGCGCAGAGCGCCCGTCGCATCCGCGCGCACCTCCTCGGCCTCGTCTCCCTCGCCTCAATCTACCGATGGATCCAAGGTGTACGACGTTGGGGCCAGCCTTTCCGCCCACGGCACCTCCACAAGCAGATTGGGCGCGCGCGCATGCTCACGCAGCTGGACCTGCTGTGGCTCACAGAACTCGTGCGTCGCCGTCCCGGCTCCCCGCCATCCAGCTCCGCACCCTCCTCCTGCTCGAGCGCGGCAAGAGCGCAAGCGTCAGCACGGTCTACCTCTACCTTCGTTGCATGGCCATCACGCACAAGCGCGTAGCCTCGCGTGCGACGCAGGCCCAGGTCGAGGCAGAGGCGCGGTACCTCGTCGAGCTGTCGAAGTATACGGCCGCGCAGCTCATCTGCCTCAATGAGGCGCGCTTCAACATCGCTGCGACCAACGCGACGTACGGGTGGGGCCTCAAGGGGGGCCGGGTTGTGGTGGATCAGCCTTTCGGACGCGGTCGGAGCTTCTCAAAGATCCCGATCCTCTCAGCCGGCGGGCTGCTTGGGGTGCCCGTGACAGAGGGAGGATATGGCAAGCCGGAGATACTGGACATGTTGGAGCGCTATGTGGTGCACCCCTCCCTCTCCATCCCCCGGCGGGGCTCCCGCTGACCATTGCTTTTCCCGGCGCTTCTGCAGTTCCCCTGGTTCAACCCGTACCCCGGTCCCCTCAACGTGATTATGTGGGACAACCCCCGGATCCACACGGCTGAGGAGGTGCTGCAGGCGATTGAGGGCCGTGGTACGTCTCTCCTCCTCCCTTTCCCGCCTCTCCCTCCCTCATCCTTCCTCGGCCGTCATGGCGCATCATACAGGCATGTGCGTGATCAAAACCCCGCCGTACACGCCCAAGTACCAGCTGTGCAAGCTCGTCTTCAATGCCGCCAAGTCGCACGCCCGGCGCACCCCCTGGATCCTGCGCAACGCCGTCAACCCCTTCCGGGCAGTCCGCGCGCTCATAGAGCCGGTTGTACCCGACGCTGCGACGGCGAGGCGCTTTATGGGGCACTGCGGGATCGAGGTGCACCGGCTGTAGACGTTCCTGCGCAACCTGACCATGCGGACGTTCTCCTTGCTCGATGTAGGCAAAGAAGACGGCTTCGTTGCGAGCACAGATAAACGAACGTAGTATGGATGACGGAGAGGCAGAACGAGTGACAAAACGAGCGACAGGGCTGGCAAACTCAAGGAGACGAGGAAGGGAGGGAGGCGGGCGAGCGTGCTGAGAACCTTCTGCGGGTCGAGCGGCCAAGCGCCGGCCCTGAGCGCGGCCTTGTAGGCCTTGCAACGCTTGGAGAGGCGGCGGATCTCGCCAATCTTGAGGTCCGTGTGCTTGACCCATTCCTCCTCCTTAAAGCCCGTCGCGCTTGAGAGCTGCTGGAGGTCGGCGCCGATGAGCTCGATAGCATCGATCCAGCGGGTCTTCTCGGTTGAGCGGACGTCGGCGAGGCCCTGGAGGTACGCGATAAAGTCATAGACCTTGGGCGAGAGCTCGGCAGGGAAGGGCGACGAGCTGCGGAGGCCTGACCCGCTGGCAGGCGGGGCTAGCCCCATGTTGCTCGGCATGGAGCCCGAGCCTCCAAGGAAGATCTGCGGCGCGAAGTAGATCGACAGCGCAGCAGCCGCGGGTGTCGCGAACGACGAGGTGCCGGACGACGTTCAGTTCGGGCTGGACGGGTGACGAGGGGTGGAGGGGAGGCGGCCGGCTGCGGCGTCGAACAACTTGGTAGCGGGGGGCGTGTTGACGGTGATCTTGCGGACCGACTCATTGAGCCTGAGTGAGCTGATGATCTTGTCCTCCTCCGACTGCACACCGAGCCGTGTCAGCCGGGCCTCAATCCGCCTGGGCAGAAGATAAAGCGCTGACGCACCCACTTGCACACCCACTCGGTGATGCGGTCGGGGTCGAGCTGGATGTGGCGCCCGTTGGTGAGGTGGCACGCGCCCATGATCGCGCCGGAGCACACGTGGCAACGCCGACGCGCCATCAACTGCGAGACGAAGCTGGCGCGCTTGTTCTGCTCGACCTCGAGCTCGGCGTCATAGCCGACGGGCTTGCGCAACTTGGCGGCGGGAGCGGGAGCGCGCGCTGCCGTCGAAGCCATTGGGGCGGCGGGTGGCTCCTCGTCCTCGATATCCTGGTCGTCAACGCGTACGACGATGTGCGGGGTTGCCAGCGGCGCCGACTTCGCCGTGCCCTTCCGCGCGAGCAACTCCTTCTTGTTGGCGAGAACACCGTACTGGGTGATGAAGGAGGCGAGGTTGTCCGCGGTGCGCGTGCGGAAGGGATCGCTCTTGCTCGCGAAGTTTGCGCGAGAGACCGAGACGAGGAGGAACGTCGGGTTGAACTTGGTCGTCAGCGCCTTCATGCGCTTGAGAACAAGCTTGAGCTCTGCAGCAGGGAGCAAGGGAATGTCAGCTCCCCCTCCTCGCGCGCACCGCCCTCGAAAGCACGCACTCTCGAGAAAGTCAAGCCACAAGATGTCACTGCGGAACGTCTGGTCGTGGTGGTCCTTGAAGTGTGAGTCGAGCGGCCGCGCGGTCTTGGATTCCTTCATGCCCAGGTTGAGCCCGAAGGAGCGGACGAAGGTGAGGACCGTGAGGTCGAACGGGAGGGTGAAGACGGGGGTCCCCATGGCGGAGCGTGCGGGACCAAGGTGCAGAGAGGAAGCGAAGCGAGGACATGCCAGCTGACCCAGGAGGGAAGCGGGAAGGCCGTGGAGGAGGGCCAGGAGACGCTCCCCCGCAGTCGCTCCGCTGTCTCCCCTCGGACCCTCCCTGGATACCCCGCTTCTCCAGACGGCCCCGAGCCCGATGCGAAAAAGAGAGAGCGCGCTTGCCAAACCGCGATTCTCAATCCATCTCAGGTTTGTAGTATGCAGACAGCCGTCAAGACCGCGATCGTGACGACCACCCAGAGAAGAGCTGGGATGCGCTCCCGCTCCTCTTCCCGCAATGGCGCGAGGTCTGTACGTTCGCCCCTCCGCTCGCTTAGCCTTCTCATCCAGAGCTGACCTTGCGCGCACTGTTGTTGTAGCGTGCAGCCAATGGCGGTGCATTTCATCTCACGCCTCTCTCCCCGCGACATGAGCTGACCTCTCGTGCCGCTCTCCGCTCCGCCTCCACGCCCTGCGCTCACCTCCGCGCTTCCCACAATGGCAGCGCTCAGCCCTGGCCACTGCTGACAAGGCCGTCGCCTGGACAGACCTGTTCTAAGCCCCCTCGGTAGACCCCGCTGAGAAGGAGGGTAAAGTTGCGATGTAAACGACAAAATAAAATTGATGCTACAATCCACTCGGCTCATGCGGCGAGAGCCGGTCGCGCAAGGTCTGCCTCACACTTGTCGATGGGCCACTTGGCGCGCTGCATCACCCTGAGGGGGTCGACGAGCCCGCGCTGGAGCCGGTGCAGGCCCACAAAGGCAATCATCGCAGTGTTGTCTGCGCGCGCAGAGGGTCAGCGCATGCGGGCGGGGGCGGAGAGGGGAGGAGGAAAGGGAGGAGGAGGAGGCAGAGGTGCAGAGGCGGGAAGAGCAGCGGGAGGTCCTTCCACCCGAGCTCATCGAGCTTTCTCTGTAACCTTTCCGCACGCGCGTCAGCCTCCTGCACTCCAGGCATGAGAGAAAAGGCAAGAGACGCACCTCGCCCGCAAGACAAGGTTGCTCACCACCCCGCCACTGCCAACAACCCCCTCACCTCTCCCTCACCCTGCACCCTCAGCCGTTCAAGCGCAAGCGCAACCTTGCGCGCGATCTGTGCAAATGCAGCCTCCATGAACGCGCGCGCGAGCTACACCTTTCTCCCCTCGGCCATCTCCATGACGGGCTCCGCGCAAAGGGGGCGCGTGAGCGCAATGCGCTGCCTTGCGTAGGAGAAGGCAAATTTGCACGGGAAGGGGAGGGCGAAGTGCAGTTCAGGGCCGGGGCTGAGGCTGTGAAGGGGCCCCGACGGCGGGAACGTGAACGCCTCAAGCGTGGCGCCGGGCAAGCCCGCCCCAAGCGCCCAGGGGATCGTGAGGTCCCGCACGGCCTTATCGAGTGAGGTGTTGGTTGACTCCTCTGCTGTTGAGGCAAGGATGCGGAGGCGGGAGGGGGGCGACGCAAGGAGGAGGAGGGTGTGTCCCCCGGAGAGGAGGTGCGTCAGGAAAGGGAACTCCGGGGCGGGGGAGGAGGTGTTGAGCGTGGCGGTGAGGAAGGGCGTCAGGGCGTGGGCTTGCTGCGCAGGTGGAGGCGAGTCAGCGGGGAAGTCAGCGTTGAGAAGGTCCGCCACGCGAAGGAAGCCCGCCCACGCACCATGTGATGCACCCCGAGCAGCGGCTTCCCCGTCGCGGCCGCCAGCGCCTTCGCCGCCCCAAGGCACACGCTCAAGCAGCCGTACATGCCCGCCCCTCGTCGCCACGATCCCATCCAGCTCGTCCAGTGTCATGCCTGCCTCCTTCAAAGCGCACTCAATCACGAGGAGCACGCTGGCCTGGTGTGCCTCCTGTGCGTGCATGGCGTGGATCCTGCCGAAGGACTCGTGGATTACGGACTGCTTCAGGACGACGCTGGACTGGATGTGGCACCCGATTGAGCCGACGGCAGCGCAAGTGTCGTCTGCAGTGGCGGGAGGCGGATCAGCTGGGGTGTGAGGGCGGCGCTGGACATGGTGGGGTGCACCAGCAAAGCTCTCAAGACCCAGGACAACGAGAGTGCACCCGTTAGTCGCTGCTGTCAACAGCGTTCTTCGGTGCGGCTGTGTCCAACAATGCGCCAAGACCGGCTGGATGGCTCCTGGGTGCATAGAGAGGCTCCACTGGTGGTGTGTACAGCGGTGGACGGCGTAAAAGGCGTTTAAGCTGATGAGGATGGAGGAGTCAGCTGGAGGTGCACGGGGCACCGGAGGGGGGCATGCGGGTGCAGGACCAGCCCCCCTGAGCCTGTCTGCGTCTACTGCGCGCCTGAACCAGCTGCTTGAGCCAAGTTGCGGGATCCAGCAACGTGTCCTTGTCACGCCTGTCCCGCTGCCTTCCTCGGCTGACCCGCTCTACACCATGCAAGTGCTGGATCAGCCGTTACCCACCCAGCCCAGCTCCCTCAAGCGCAGGAGCCGCTCGCCCTCTCCGTGACTGCACAAGGTCCACCCCCCTTCTGTCATCAGCTCATTGTCCCCACTCAGCCCCTCGCCCCCCACTCGCAGCGCCGCCCGCCACCGTCATATGCCCTCGCGCTCTACACCGACCTACCCCTTGGCAGCGCGCCCACGCTCCTCTGCACCACTCCAGCGGAGGCCGGTCTGCTCCCTCCCACTCAGCGCGCAGAGCAGCCCCGGCGCGGGCAACTGCGCAGAGTGGCTTTAGGCAAGGACGAGCGTGCTGCATTTGCAGACGCCTGAGGGGAGTATACCGACACCCCCTGTTGGCGAGGGGGCAAGGTTGCACTGGAGGAGGTCGGGATGGGTGAGGCGATGTGAGGATGGGGATGGACGGCTGCGGTGGCGCTGAGGTGCGCTACGCTCCCCCCTGTCTCTCTCTGTGTCTGAGTTGTGTGACGCAGCGCTGACAAGGAGGGATCACAGCGCCCCGACAGCGCAATGCAGTTTGACCCTCCCGCGCTGTACGCCACAGCCCTCCTCCTCGCCCTTCTTCCCCTTCGCGACCACCTTGGCCTCCCTCCCGTCAGCACCACACGGCACGCTCCCGCTGCACCGCCACGTCGCGGGCTTGCCGCAGCCCACGGGCTGGCCTTCAGCAGGGGCGGCCATTGCACACTCCCCATAGGAGGCCGGAGTAGGGTATGTAGGCCAGCTCCCCGCCCCCCCGCCTCGGGCTGCAACGGGAGCTTGGGTTTTGGTGATTCCTGCCGTCAGGGGCGGGAGGTCGGGGTTGGCGGGCCCGCCCCCAGCCCGGGGCGGCGGTCGGGAGGCAAGGTTCAGGCGGCGGCCGGGGATCTGAGACAACCTTGTTTCCTCTGCTCTCTCGCGCTTCTCTCGCTCGTAGCACACGAAATGCAAGCTGTAAAGGGCAATGCAGGAGAGAGTCTACGCAAACATCATCTTCTCCGCCTCCCTCCCGCACCAGGAGACCGTCCGCTGCCGTCCCGGCATCAGCTCGCCCAAGGGGACCGGCCCCTTCCTGCTCGTCCTCCACTCCCTGAATTAGCTTTCGATCGCTCTCACAGACAAGCACACACGGCGAAGCCCTGAAAGACTGCGTTGCAACTCAGCAAGAGAAGAGAGAGAGCCCACAGAGCGCGGCGATACCGTGCACCGCAAGTCGGGGGCGGGGGCCGGGGTCGGGGCTGCCCGCCCTCCGCCCGGGGCGGCGTGCGGGATTCCCCGACCCCGCCCCTTGGGCGGGAGGTGCGGGCTTACATACCCTAGGCCGGAGTGGCGGCGAAGAGCGTGGGCATAGTGGGAAGCGCAAGCGAGCCTGAGCTGACCTCTAAGGTGCACAGGTGTGGGTCAAAGATCACGAGGGAGTCTCGCACGGACTAGGAAGGCCTCCCATGGCTTGACCGTTCTCCTGGATGGAAAGCTGTGAAACACCTCAGTCAGATATTTGATGTATCGGCGTACATTACCGCTGACTTTAACAACTTGGGGATGTAACTCAGTGGCAGAGTGCCTGCTTCGCATCTCCTGAATGTGCTTGCATGAAGTCCAGGGTTCAACTCCCTGCTTCTCCAGATCTTTTGCCGCCCCTCAGCGTACGTGCACGCTTTTTGTCTGCGGGTCACCGTCAATGTGGCTGTCTGTCAACAGCACTTGTGGGGTGCATGGCCTTTCAGCGAACCAGGGAGACACTGCAGTGTTGTACCTTTGCTGGGCATGACGAAGGGTCCTCTCCGCAGGCACAGATTCCTGGGCATCTCAAGTTTCAACCAGGGCCCCTATTGTGCACCCATTGGTGTAGCAAGGAGCAGGCATGGCGCAGGACAAAGAGCAATTCAGTGAACACAGGACGTCCTGTGTATGTACAGCCAGTGGCAAGGCTCTCCGAAGATTTTGTACATTGGCAGCGAACAGCAGCACGCAGCCGCATGAGGCCAAAAAAGGAAGCTTTCCCCGACGGGGAATCGAACCCCGCTCGCGGCTGTGAGAGAGCCGAATCATAACCACTAGACCATCGAGGACTTGCATGTACAGTCAGAGCTGAAATGTATATGGATAGCTTACGTCGAGCCCAGTCTCTGGTACGCGAGCACTCAGCACAGTCAGCACTGCCCTTGACAAGGATCAGTCCTGGATTTGCAGTTCGTCCCAGACAGAGGAACGATATGGGTCCGGACGTGCTCGCCTCCCCCCTCTACCATTCATTGCCTTGACAGCCCCGGGCAGGACTGGCTCTGCCCAGATGTTGTGTTGCAAGGGGAAGACAAGCCGCATGCTGGCAACAGTCTACAGATCCGAATACCTGCAAGGCTTGGACTGCAGGGCACACTCTCCTCAGTGCGGTGCCAGAAGAGGCGGACTGTGCGTGTATGAACTTCGAGAGCTGTCCGCACTGGAGGAACAATGCATCAAGGGATGATCACTGAGCAAGAGGAGGAGAGAGGGGATCCGGCGGCTACAGACAATGAGACCACACCGTCACTCCATCCCCCGCATTTCACCTTGACCATCCCGGTGAGAGGTAGGTAGTTTGTGGGTGAGTGGGAGAGTGACAACAATGGGGCAAGAAAGAGTAACGAGGACTGGGGACCTACTGCTGGCGCCAAGTGTAATGAGCCGCCATCTTTTTTTTGTAAGCGCGGCTTTTTTTTTTCGATAGGGCAGCTCTCCCCGCTTCCCCTCACCCCGCTATCGCTCGAGGGCCTGCTAGAGACGCCCAACCGGCACTACGACCCGCAGATGCGCAAGCTGGCCGTGCAGAAGCTCGAACTGGGCCAGTGCCCCCGCACCATCCGGCGACACCTCCTCGGCCTGACGTCCAAGTCGTCCCTCCACCGCTGGAAACGCCTCAAGGACCGCTGTGGAAAGGTCAACTTTTGCCTGAACCGCCGCGCAAGCTCTCGCACACCGACATCGAGCACGTCGTCGACCTCATCTCCCGCGACCCTGCCCTCCCAACCCAGTCGCTCTCCCTCGAGGGAAGGGCAAGCTCAGCGCTTCTGCGTGCGTCTTCTCACTCAGGGCCTTTGTGCACTTGCTTGTTATGGGACAGCGGAAGAGAAGGCACATATATGGCGCGCAACCTTGGGCCGGCGAAGCGGGAAAGGGGGAGAACTCCTGAGACCTGTGCTCAAGGGGGATGCGTACCGGTTCATGGCCGCTGTTGGGCAGGCAGGAAGTGCGCGCGGTGTGCCCTAGGGGGAGCACAATCAACTGAACCGGAAAGGCCGGGCAAGACTCGGAGAGGGACGGTGAGAGTGATAGGAGCGGAGGAGCCAGAAGGAGGGGCAGAGAAGGATGTGCCTGGGTGGCCATTTGTACAAGGGTGCACACAGGCTTGTGTGCACATATGTGTGGTGGCCGGACTGGAGGACCATGGACACTGTCGGAAGGAGGCACATGTGCGCAACATTGGGAAGGTCGAACGTACATAACGGAGGGCAGACCGCATGTACATTGACAATAAACTGCATCAATCAAACTGAAGCATGACCTGACGGTAGTTGCGGTAGACACTGGGGACCCAGAACATGTTGCTTCTCTATCTGCAGAGGGGCCACTGAACAAGGAGAGGGCAAGGCATGCTGCAGCAGATACACAAACAATTCCAAGATCATAACGCTGCGGGGACCAGCTACAGGAGCATATGTAATCGAGGGTTGCCGGGGAGGGAACTGATGTGAGAAGATCAGCGTAAAACGGCGGTTGCACGAGTTGTGGCGGGCTAGGTCTAATGTGATGTGCCAAGCCGGCTGTACAAGCAAGCAAGTCCTCGATGGTCTAGTGGTTATGATTCGGCTCTCTCACAGCCGCGAGCGGGGTTCGATTCCCCGTCGGGGAAAGCTTTTTTTGCTGGATGCTGCCCAGGCACTGTCTTTTCCTTGTTGCCCCTCGTCGCGGCTCCGCACTTGCGCAGCACCTTTCCTGACAAACGCACCGCGCTACGCTGCTTGCGATAGCTCTTCGCAGGCTCCGCACGACGAATCGGGACAGCTTCCGCTCTCCCTTCCCTCCTCCGCCGGGCACACTCCTGAGATCACACCAAGCATGCCAGTACAACAGGAGCGCTACCGTATCAACAGGGGGACCTCCAGCACAGAAGACTCCACAAGAAAGCGCACCAACAACGGCGGAGAGACGTCGCTCATGCCGACAGCCTCGAAGCCTCGTCCACGTCCATCCCGCCACCCGCCTCAGCGTGGACGCGCTCAATCTGCTCGCGGATGAGACTGCGTACACAGAGCGA
The DNA here is from genome assembly GCA_019926025.1 of Rhodotorula kratochvilovae. NCBI lineage: Eukaryota > Fungi > Basidiomycota > Microbotryomycetes > Sporidiobolales > Sporidiobolaceae > Rhodotorula > Rhodotorula kratochvilovae. The sequence continues at coordinate 36,509 of JAHSUG010000031.1, read as the reverse complement.
GTGAGCGGAGGGACAGAGAATGAGCGGAAGGAAAACGCACCTCGCCATGCGCGGCTCGAGGTCCTGCGCCATCGCAAACGAACGGTGCATGTCGGACTTGCGGCCGAGGAACTTGTACAGCTTGCCGAGGAGGTAGTGCACGTTGGGCTCGGTCGGAGCCTGGTGCTGTAAGGCGAGGAGGTCGGCCTCGGCGGACTGCGAAGAGACAGGCCGGTTAGCTCACATAAGAAAGGAACAAAGGCACGAGACGCACCGAGTACCGCTGCAGCGCGATGAGCAGCCGGACGCGCTTGAAGCGGACGAGCGGACTCTCGGGCGCAACCTGCGCCGCACGCTCGTACATCTCGAGCGCCTCGCGCGGGCGGTGGAGCTTCTCGAGGACGGTGCCGACGCAGCAGATGAGGGTCGTGTTGGACGAGTTGATCTCGAGCGCGCGGCGGAAGTGGTAGTCGGCGAGCGTGTACTTGCCCGTCTTAAGGTAGACGTTGCCGAGGCCGAACCTGCGCGCGGGGACTTCGTCAGCCGAAGCACCGAAAGAGACGAACGTCGCAACGCACCAGGCGTTGTAGTGCAGCGGGTCGCGCCTGATCGCCTCGCGGAAGAACCCAAGCGCGCGCTCCCACTCCTCGAGCATCACGCACTCGTGCCCGCTCAGCGTGTACGCATAGACGCAGCTGTCGTCAAGCTGTGCGGCGCGCTTGAAGCAGCGGAGGGCGCTCGCGTGGTCCTCAACCTGGGAGAAGACGTTGCCCGACGCGATCCAGCTCGACGAGTGGTGCGGGTCGACGACCATGAGCTCCTGCGCAAACGACGAGAGCGCGGTCGGCGAGCGCAGGTGCCACAGCGCGGTCGAGTACAGCTCCATGCCGTCGAGGAGGTACGGCGCGACGTGCCGCGCTTGCTGAAACGCCTTCTCCGCCTGTGCAAGTGAGCTGTGAGCGAGAGCAACTTGGTAGTCGGGAGAGGACGCACCTGCGTGTAGTTGAGCATCTCGTAGTGCATCTTGGCGAGCATGAAGAGTGCCCGCCACGTACGCATCTGTTCGACAGGGAGCTCAGCGAGCGCGTCGATCGCGCCCCTCATCTCGTATGTCGCCGCCGCAACCGCCGCCCTCGCGAAAGACCGCAGTACGCCGAGGACGTAGTCCTGCGCCTCGTCGCGCGCAACAGGGTCGAGCGTCACCGCGATGCTCGGTGCGACCGCCCCGTTCGCAGGAGACGATGGCGCAGGCGACGACGAGTGCGAAATAGGCTCACTGCCCGCATCCGAGAGCACCGAGGGACCAGCGCCGCCCTTCGTACGCTTCTTGTCGCGCGCTGTGCCGCCGTTCGTGCCGTTCGCCTGCCGCCCTGTCACGCTGCTCTGCGAGCGCGACACGGCCATCGCGACGCCGCCCGCCGCTGCGGCATTGCCAGAGAGACGGGACGAGCGGCGCGTTGCGGGCGCAGCGCCTGTCGCGGAAGCGTCACCTCGTCGCGACTTGCCCTCGCCGCGGACGATACGGCGGCCTGCGCGCCCGCCGTCATCCTCCGCTGCCGCGCGCAGCGCGATCGAGGCGGGTGCGACGTTGCCCGCGCGCGTCCGCTTCACGCCTGGCGCGGTCGCGGTCGGGGGCGCACCGACAGGCGGAGTGAAAAGCGAGCCGGATGTGGGAGCGGGGTTGCGGACTACGGGAGGGAGGATGGCGGTTGCTGTAGCGAAGGAGAGAGGGCCGGTGGTGGGGTAGAAGGAGGCGTCGAAGGAGCTCCTATGGGGAACTCGAGGTCAGCGGCGGCGAGACAAAGGAGGAAATGCAAGCGCACTCGTCCGCCGCGCTCAGGTCCGCCGTCAAGTCCGCGTACCGCCCAGACCCGGTCCTCCTCAACGCGGGCGGGACCTGCCCCACGCCAAACAGACCGGGCACGACCTCCTTGCCCTTCCCCTTGCCGTGCAGGCCGAACAGCCCGCCCGGCTTGACCGCAACCTCGGACGGCGTGAACAGCCCGCCGCTGCCGTCCATCACGCCGACGCGCGCCCGCGGCGCGGCGCCGTACGCACCGCGCGCGGTGTTCACCGCAGCGGTCTGCGACGGGCCGAGCGGCGCGGGGTTCGAGTTCGTCGGCGCGAGCGGACGCTGCTGCTGCAGGACATGCTGGGATGCGGCGGGCTGCGCGGATGAGGCGGACGAGCGCGGCTTGAGCGGGAGAAGCGCGTCGATGTCGGGCGGTGCGCCGAGTGCGCACAGCGCCTCGATCGCCTCCCAGGAGGTCGGCGCCTTGAGGAGGACGCTGCGGAAGCTCTGAACGGCGCGCTCGTAGTCGCCGCCCTTGCGCGCGAGCCGCGCGAGCTCGAGCTCGACGACGGTTGCCTCGTCGATGGGCGCGAGCCAGGACGACTCGACGGAAAGGAGGCTGACGTCGGTCTCGTGCTGGGGAACGGGGGCGAGGGGCGTGCCCGGCTGGAGGACGCGGGCGAGCGCCTCGCGACCCTCCTTGTCGCGTTTGAGCGCGAGGCAGGCCTGGCCGTACAAGCGGGCGCACCGCACGCTCGCCTCGGCCGCGGGGCGTGTGAGCCTACCGGCCGAGGTGGACGCCTGAGGCCAGCGACGCGCGCCGAGGAAGGGGTCGTCGGCGTGCGTGTCGGTCGCAGCGGCGCCCGGGGTGAAGGTGACGGGCTGGCGGAGGACCCGGAGGGCGTCGTTGTGCTTGGCAGCGGCGATGAGGACCGACGCCAGGAGGTGCGCGGACGACTCGGCGGCGGGATCGAGGGCGTGGCAGCGCTCTGCGAAGAAGAGGGCGGTGGCGTGCGAGTGCGGGAGTGCGGCCTGGGCGAGCTGGCGGAGCAGGGCGAGCTTGTAGGCGTGCGCGGGAGGCGGAGGCGCCGAGGGGGGCGGAGGACGGCGCGAAGCCATGGTGGAGGGAGGGGCGGAGTGCGTGCGTGCACTTGCTGGGTGTGCTCGAGGTGTGTGCGGGGTGTGCTCTGCGTGCGGGTGGAGGGGTGTGGGTGCAGTGGAGGGCGGTGTTGGTTGAGGGAGGAGGGGCGCTGCTTCAGGGGGACGCGGCGCGGAGAGAAGGCAAGGGCTGGGCCTTCGCTCGCGTCGAGCCGAGAGAGTCAATCTGCCCAGCGCGCCTCTGCCCTCGCTCGCGGTTCTCCCTCGTCCTCAGTCGCTTCTCTGCGCACCCGCACAGCTCACCAGAGCTCCCTTCTCTCCCCTCCCGACCCGCACACCCGCCCCGCCCCCTCGTCAGCCCGCTACTCCGCTCAGAAAATGTACGGAGCACCTCGCCTCCCACTCGCCCATCCCGTGCGCCACCGGGTGCACGACAGCTGACGCTGCGATGCTTGGCCTGCAGGTGCGGTATCTTTGCCGCCCACCACTACGGCGAGGAGAAGGATGTCTCCGCGTTCCGTGCCCGCGCCGTCGCCCTCAGCAAGCGCCTGAGGCACCGCGGCCCCGACTGGTCCGGCTGCAAGATGACCGACGACTCGATCCTCGTCCACGAGCGCCTCGCCATTGTCGGTGTCGGTCAGTCCCGCGCCCTCGCTCTCTTCCCTCGGACTCTCGCCAGATACGCCGGGAAAGGACGGATGCGCGTACGGAGCAACGGTCGGCGGGGTAGTCGGCCGTGCGTGGGGCTACAGTCGACGAGGAGCGACTGGTGGTGCACTCGGAGGGCCTGAGGAGGCGGCGGCGGAGCATTCGATCATGTTCGGGTCCCTCGTTCCGAGCCATAGAGCTGACCTTCCCGCATCCCGCACCTGCAGACACCGGCGCGCAGCCCATCACCTCGGAGGATGAGAAGCTCCTCCTCGCCGTCAACGGCGAGATCTACAACCACCGCGCCCTCCGCAAGGGTCTCAAGAACCCCGGCACCTTCAAGACCCACTCCGACTGCGAGGTCATCCTCCACCTCGTGCGCACCACCTTTGCCCGCACAAGCGACGGACTGCTGACGCCCAGCGCCTAAACAGTACCGCGAGTGCGGCATCGACCTGTGCAGCAAGCTCGACGGCATGTTCTCGTTCGTCCTCCTCGACACGTCCGTCACGCCGTCGCGCATGATTGCCGCGCGCGACCCGATCGGCATCACGACGCTGTACCAGGGCTGGAACAGCGCGCGCCCGGGCACCGTCTACTTCGCGTCGGAGCTCAAGGCGCTCCACGACGAGTGCGACGAGGTCCGCTCGTTCCCGCCCGGCCACGTGTGGGACTCGGCGACGGGCGAGACGACGCGCTACTTCCAGCCGTCGTGGTGGGAGGGCGACGTCTCGGACGAGGCGATCCCGACCAAGGACGTCGACTTCAAGCTCCTTCGCGAGACGCTCGAGAAGGCCGTCAAGAAGCGCCTGATGTCCGAGGTTCCCTACGGCGTCCTCCTCTCGGGCGGTCTCGACTCGTCGCTCATTGCTGCGATCGCCGCGCGGGAAACGGAGAAGGTTGCGCAGGCGCAGGCGGCGCAGCTGGACCAGGGTGGCATTCCCAAGCAGGGCTCGGCGGGCGATGCGTCGGGCCTTGTCGGCGTCGACGACGAGGCGGCCGCGGACGAGATCGGCACGCTCACGTCGTGGCCGCGCCTGCACTCGTTCTCGATCGGTCTCGACGGCTCGCCCGATCTCCTCGCGGCGCGCGTCGCGGCCAAGTACCTCGGCACGGTGCACCACGAGTACACCTTCACCGTCCAGGAGGGTCTCGACGCGGTTGAGGAGGTCATCTACCACCTCGAGACGTACGACGTGACGACCGTCCGCGCGTCGACCCCGATGTACCTCCTCTCCCGCAAGATCAAGGCTATGGGCGTCAAGATGGTCCTCTCGGGCGAGGGCTCGGACGAGATCTTCGGCGGCTACCTCTACTTCCACGCGGCGCCGACGGCCAAGGACTTCCACCAGGAGTGCATCCGTCGCGTCAAGAACCTGCACACCGCCGACTGCCTCCGCGCCAACAAGTCGACGATGGCGTGGGGCCTCGAGGCGCGCGTGCCGTTCCTCGACAAGGAGTTCCTCGAGGTCGCGCTCAACGTCAAGCCCGAGGAGAAGCTCTTCTCGAAGGGCTCGCTGCAGGAGAAGGACGCCGACGGCCGCCCCAAGATGGAGAAGTACATCATCCGCAAGGCGTTCGACGTCGCGCCGCAGGGCGAGCGCCCGTACCTCCCCGACGAGATCCTCTGGCGCCAGAAGGAGCAGTTCTCCGACGGCGTAGGCTACTCGTGGATCGACGGCCTCAAGGACCACGCCTCGCGCACCATCTCGGACGAGCAGATGGCCGGCGCGGCGCAGCGCTACCCGCTCGATACACCCGAGACCAAGGAGGCGTACCTCATCCGCCAGATCTTCGAGTCGCACTTCCCGAGCGAGGCCGCGGCCAAGACGGCCGTCCGCTGGATCCCGCGCGCCGACTGGGGCTGCGCCGCCGACCCCTCGGGCCGCGCCGTCGCGATCCACGAGGCTGCGTACGGTGGGGAGGACGCCACCCAGGCGTGAGGAGCGTGTCGTTGAGGCGAAAAACGCGGGCATGAGCCCGCGATCCCCACCCCCGTCGTACTGTTCCTCCCGGTCGTTGCTCCCTTGTCGCGTGCGTGTGCAACTATAGAGCCCTATCATCAGGCGCGCGTGCGTTGGTTTCGGCTTGCGACGAGCGACGGCATTCTCAACGGCTCGCTTTTGTGCCTCTCCCCCTCGCTCCCATAGCACGAGCACGGAACCATGCGGGGTTGCAAAGCGACAACAACGGCACAACGAAATGACAGCTGCAACATGCGGGAACGCGAGCGCAAGGGGGATAATCACTGGTTATTGTCAAAGGTACGGTAGCGGTACACGCCGTTTGCGAGTCTGCGCCCCTGTGTCAGCACGGAGCGCGAGGGAGACGAGGGAGGGACGCACTGCGCCTCCTTCTCCTGGTACGCGCGCCGCTCCTCGTTCTGCGCCTTGGCGCGGCGGTTGATCTCCTCGACGCGACCGGAGCTGGGCATACCTGTGGCAGAGACCGAGTGGGTGTCCTTTTCACGATGAAGAGGGAGGAGAACGCGCACCCATCTGCCAGTAGTCGGGCGGCTCCTTCTCAGCTGCGAGGAAATCGGGGTGAGCGATCCAGCATCCCGCACGAAGAAGGAACGGAGCCCGCGACGCACTGCGCTGCTGCACGCGGTGCCGGCCCGCGTTCTGGAGGCGCTCGGCTTGCTCCTCGGCGCGGAGGTCGAGGTAGCGCTTGGCGGCCGGCGGACCATCCTGGTGGACGTGGAGGCACTGGACGGGCTTGTCGGCGCGAGCGAAGTACTGCACACGCACGAGTCAGACTCAGTCAGGAAGAAGGCGGGAAAGAGCGCACCTCGACGCATTGCTGGCACGGCTCGGCGAGCATCTTCTGTCGCTCCTTCTTCCGCCGCTCGACGTCCTTGAAGAGGTGCGCCTCGCCCTTGTTGCGGTCGGGGTTGACTTCGAGCTGCTTGCGTTTTGACGAGCTGTGCGAGAGGCAATCGTCAACGCAGGACCATGGGCGCCAGGAGCGGGGAGGAGGACGCACCTCGCGCCTGAGCGCCTCTTCTCCTCCTCTGCCGCCATTCGCGCCTTGCGCTTGCTGCGCAGCCCCGCAATCCAGTCCTTCTTCTCCTTCTCTGTCACGCCAGGCCCGTCCGGGAACGGCTGCGTCATCCAGCGCGTCTCGTTCCCGTCGCCCTCCTCCTCCTCCTCCTCCTCCTCGAGGAGCTTCTCGCGCTCCTCCATCTTCAGAGCCTTCGCGCGCCGCTGCTTCTTCTTCGGCGGCGACACGGGTGCCAGGCCCGCCTCGTCCGCGGCGAGGTCCTCCTCCGGCTTGACCGCGACGACGGCCTCCTCCTCCTTCGCGCGCTTCTTCCCCTTCTTCGCCCGCGCGGCGCTCTTCTTCTGCGGCGACGGCGACGCAGCAGCGAGCGGCGGCGTCCCCAGCCCGCCGAAGAAGCGCAGCTCGCTCCTGAACGCGCGCTCGTCCTCGTCCTCCTGCGCGTCCGCGCGCGCGCGCGCTGCAAGTGAGCGGTAAGTCCTGCTCCCGGGCTGCGCCGAGGGGGGCATCTCAAGGCTTTTCCCCGCGCCGGGGCTGGGGCTTGCGCTCGGCGACGCAGCGAGCGCAGTGCGACGCGCAGTGCGCGCATTCGGCGAGGGCTGCAGCGGCAGCGGATGCGCGACGAACGGGTCGTCCGCGTCGATCGCCTGCGCAGGCGGGGCGTGCTGCCCTCGCGGAGGGTGGGGCGCGATGGACGGGGCGCGGCGCGGGGTCGGTTTCTGCGGCGAGCGCGAGGACGACCGCAGGCGCTGCTGGTGCTGAGAGGACGAGGCGGCGTCGGTGCGGAGCGTGTCGGGCTCGGCCTCGTACGTCGACGGGTCGCGGTCCGCCTCGCTGCTTAGCCTGCGCGGGAGCGCGGGCGCTGGCGCGACGGCGGGCGGGAGGATGGGTTGCGTCTCGTCGACGAGGACGGCGCTGCGGTTCGCCATCGACGTCGTAGCGAGGGCGTTGTCGTTGTCGGCGCGCCAGAGCTGCGCCTTGAGGCCCGAGCCCGACCCTCTGCGCGGCGAGACGCGCGAGCGCTTCGTCGGCGAGATGAGGTTCCAGCGCGCCTTTTTGCCCGAGGTCTTGGGCGAGCCTGCGGCGAGGACGGGCGGGGTCGCGCCGCGCGCATTTGACGGCGAGCGCTTGCTCGGCGAGGCCGCTGCCGCGGGTTGGGGCGTCGGCGTTGCACCGCCCGCAGCTGACGCGAGCGCCTGCGCCTGCACCGGCGAATGCACCGCCTTCGCTGGTACAGGTGTACCTCCCGCTGCACTTGCGCCGGTCGCGGGCGTCGCACCAACGTCCTTGACGACCCTCCTGCGCTTCTTGACCGGCTGCGCGCTGGGCGTCGCCGTTGCGCCCGTGCTCGGCGCCTCCAGCACCGCCGCATCGCGCTTCTTCGCCGCGCCGGAAGCAGGCGTGGCCGCCTCCGAGGGCTCAGGCGCACCCTCGAAGCGCTTGCACGCCTTCTTCGCGCTCTTCTCCCACGCGCGCATGATCTTCACAACAGCGACGAGCTCGCGCTCCTTGGCCTCCATGTCGCGGTACTTCTCGCCAAGCGTCCCCTCGCGCGCCATGTCGCGGCGCTCGCGCGCGTCCTCCGGGAGCGGAGCGATGGGCGTGAAACGCGCGAGCGCCGCGGGGCCGAGGACGGGCGCTGCGCCGTGCTTTGCGCGCCAGGGCGCCGTCGCTGCGACGGGGAGGGCGTCGATGCGCACCTGCAGGAGCGGGAGGGACGCCTGCAGCGCGTGGACGGCGGTGCGGTGCAGATGGTACGAGGCGTGCAGCGCGGGGAAGAGGCTGATCTGCGCGCGCGCTTCTTGGATTGCGGCGGAGGCAGAGGAGGACGGCGAGGGAGCGGAGGGAGCGGGGGCAGACGAGGGAGGGCCAGACGCGATCGCGACGACGCGAGGGTGCGCCACGGGCGGTGCGCCGGCCTGCGTCGAGGTGGTCAGGGCGGTGGCGGAGGGGAGCTGAGGGGGAACGGCGGCAGAGGGGGTCGGGGCAGGCGGGCGCTCAGGCAGGGCGGACGAAGCAGGCGCGGACGGCTGCGAGAGCGGCTTAGGAGTGGCGGATGCGCTGGTCGAGCCCGAGCGGGAGGAGCGGTTCGGGTGAGGCGAGAGGACGGTGTTGGCGGGGTTGCGGCGCGGGGTCGGCGGTGCGCGAGGCGACGCAGACGAGGCGGGGGCGGTGGGCGGACTGCGAGCAAGACTGTCAGCTATGAGACGGTTTATCAGCAAGGAGGAGACGCACCGAGGTGAGACCGAGAGAGCCGACGATGCCTTGACGGTCGGGCTGGCGGTCGACGCCTTGTCGCTACCAAGCACGACGGGGATGACGGCGCTTAAGCGCTCCTTGATCATCGCGAGCTCCGTCTCTGCCGCCTCGCCGCGCGCCTGGTCTCGCTGGAGGCGGGCGAGCTCCTCCCGGAGGTCGCGCAGCTCGGCCTCGTGCTCGTCACGGCCCTGGTTCGCGCGCAGGAGATCCTCCTCGAGCGCTCCGACGGTGGCCTCGAGCGTCGAAATCTCCTCCCAGCAGTGGCTGAGCTCGACCTCGAGGGGCATGACCTGCGACGACGAGGCGGGGGACGAGCGGGACACGATGGTGGGCGAGGATTGCGCGCCCGTGCGCCTGAGGTCCTCGACGAGGTCGAGCAGGCGCTGCTTATCCTTGACGAGGGCGGCGTTGCCCGTGCGCTCCTTGGCGACCTCTGCGCGAGTCCACACGAGCTCCTCCTCTGCGCGTGCGAGGTCGCGGCGGAGCTGGGCGTTCTCGAGCCTGCGCTCCTCGTTGCGACGGGCGTGACGCGTCTCGGAGTACTGGGTCTGGGTGTCGTCGAGCGGGAGGGTATCGCGCTGAGCGGCGGGGACGACCTTGGCGGCGCCGTGTAGGAAGACGAAGTCCTCGAGGTCGTCGAGGGAGGGGAAGCCGAGGACGTTGACGAGGGCGGTGAGGCGGAGTTCGCGGTCTGTATGAGCGGGTTAGCGTACGTACAGGCGAGGCGAGGGAGTGCACGCGCCGTTGACATCGCCCGCGAGGTCATCGGGAGGAGGCGAGGGGTGGGGAGCGGCGGTGCCCGCGGGTGGAGGAGGCATGTGCGCTACTCAGGTGTGCATCTGTGAGACTAGGAGCAAGTACGAGCGAGTGGGCGGAGCGGGACGAGGGTCGCGTCGAGGACGCGTTTCGCTGTTGCCCCCCGACCTGCGCGCCCTCGTCGCGAGCTGAGCTAGTCTGAGCTGCTCGCCATCAAGCACGCTCCCCAAGGCACGCCCTGCGCCGCTCGCTCGACCCGCGCACCTGCCTCGACCCTCCCCTCTCTCCCTCGCTCTCCTCGACCGATGAGCACCGCCTCGTACTCGTCGCAGCCCCACCAGGCGCCCGTCGCACGTCCAGACGCGAAAGTCAAGCTCACCTGCGTCGGAGACGGCGGCGTCGGCAAGGCGCGCACCTCTCCTCGCTCTTCTCCCATGCTCATCGCTCCGTTCGGCGATGGAGCTCCGACGAATTCAATCTGGCCCCGCTGACGCTTGAACGCGCGCAGACCTGCCTACTCATCGTCTACTCGCAGAAGCGCTTCCCGACGGTGCGTACCAGCTATTCAACGGCGACAGTCGTAGGACGACCGCGAGCGGCCGCCTCGCCGAGGGGTCCTTCATGGCTTGTAGCGGGAATCCACGCGCTTACACTACCCTCCAACGCAGGACTACATCCCGACAGTGTTCGAGAACTAGTACGCCCGCCGCCCTCACCTCCCTTCGCCCGCTCATCCTCGACCCTCCTGCTCGCAGCGTCCTGAACAAGCCCTACGGCGACAAGATCGTCGAGTTTGCGCTGTGGGACACGGCCGGGCAGGAAGAGTACGACCGGCTGCGGCCGCTGAGCTACCCCGAGACCCACGTCCTGTTCATCTGTTTCGCGGTTGACGTCCCCGCATCGCTCGAGAACGTCGAGGACAAGGTGCGCTCCCCTCCTCCCCCGCCTGGGTCGCGCTGACAGGAGGAGCGCACGGCAGTGGTACCCCGAAGTGAGCCACTTCTGCCCCGACACGCCCATCGTCCTCATCGCGACCAAGACGGACCTCCGGACCGACGAGCGCGCGCTCGGCCTCCTCCGCGCGCAGGGGCGGCACCCCATCACGCGCGACGAGGGCGCCGCCGCCGCGGCGCGGATAGGCGCGAGGTACGCCGAGGTGAGCGCCATCAGCGGGCTCGGCGTCGAGGAGGTGTTTGACCTGGCGCTGCGCGAGGCGATGAAGGGGTCGAGCCTCGTCGGGCGGACGCGCACGAGGGGTAAGCGCGCAAAGTGCTCGCTCCTGTGATAGACTCCCTTCCCTCGTGAATAGACACTTCCGCCCGCTCTCTCTCTCCTTGTTGTCGCGCCGGCGCCTCAACCCGCACGTCTAGATACCCTCGCAATCGCAACTTCACGCCGTCTTCTCCTTCACTCCTGCCCGCCTGCGTCCATACGCTTGCACCGCCGTCCAGCAGAGGAACGCAAAGCAGGCCCACACCGCCGCGGCTGTGACGCTCTCGGCGATGGGAAGGTCTTCGAGAGCGCCTGTCGGTGCGGCGAGGGCGAGGGGCGGCGGACGGGCAGGTGGACATACTACCGAGGAAGAGGGGATAGAGCTGTTTGGCTGGAGGAAGTGCAGGGTCGAGGTGGAGAGTTGCGGGAAGGAGACGGCGAGGCGGGGAAGCGAGTCGGGCGGACAGGGTGCGGTGGGGGTCGACGGCGGCTCGCCTGCGCGATCCGAGTAAGTACTCCGAGCACTTAGACGACGCTGGACGGGCGGGAAAGCACGACGCACCTGCCTCGCACGCCCAGAACACCCACGGCCACTCGACCTCTACCGTCCTGATATCCCTCCGCACTCCGTCGACCCAGCGGCGCGCGACGGGGTCCTGGTACCGCAGGTGCAGCGGAACTTCGTGCAGCTCGTCGTCCCAGTTCCGCGCGCGGGCCTTTCCCTTGCCCTCGACGTCCCTCAGGCGGAGCAGCACCCGCGCAGCCCCCGCCCGCCAGACGGGCGCCTCGAGGTCCGCCTCGCCCAGGTGTGTCAAATCACCTTCGCTCGACGCGCCGAGTCGCCCGTCGCGATGCAATTGCTGGAGCTGGTACTTGTCGGCGATGAGAGCGGAGGGGACAGCGACGAGGGTGTAGAGCGCGCAGGAGGGGCCTGGCGCGGCCGAGGTGGAGATGGAGAGCTCCAGTGTGGGGTGAAGCCCGCCAGCCGGGGCGAACGAGGCGGTGTAGCCCGACATGGGTGAGCGCGACGAGGAGGGAGAGGGACCAGAAGTGTGGGGCGGCGCCCGAGTGCTATCCGATCTCTCGCCGCGCTGCACAGGCCTGCGGCAGCTCTCCTACCGTCTCTGCAACCGCGCGAACCCCGCGGCGACCGCGTCCGCGAACCTCAAGCGACAGCCTCTCTCTTCGGGCGCCTCGAGCACAACACGGAGTGGACAAGGGTTTCCCCTGCTGGAATTCGCAGAGAGCTGTAACTCTTCAGTCGAAGAGTCCGAAACCCCTGTACGCGCACCGAGTGTTAGTTGGCGATCCGGACGTGTATTGATGGAGAAATGGACGCGCATGTCATCGTCCGACTCCTCCTTGTCCTCCTCCTTGGCCTCCTCCTTGACCTCCTCGGCGGCACCGCCAGCGGCGGCCGGGGCCGCACCAGCAGCCGGGGCCGCGCCACCCGCACCGACGTTGCTGTTGGTACAAGAGGTCAGCTTGACAGCCGGAGGAGAGCCGGGAGAGCGGGCGCACGTGAGGAGCTCCTTGACGTCCTTGCCCTCAAGCGCCTTGGCGAGGAGCGAGGCCCAGATGGGCTCAACCTCGACCTTGGCCGCGGTGGTGATCGCGACGAGCTTGTCGGCCTGCGTATGGGATGCGAGGTCAGCTCGCCCGGACGACGAGGAGAGGGGAGTGCGCGCACGGTGATCTCGAGACCCTCGTCCGCGAGGATGAGGGCGGCGTAGGTGGCAGCGAGCTCCGAGGTGGCCATCTGTGCGAGAGGTGGAGGGAGAGACGGGGAGAGAGAGGAGGGAGGCGAGGCGCGACGGGCAAAAGTCAGCGGAAGCACGCGCGAGTGTCGCCTGCTGCGCGGCTCTGCGAGGTCCTGCCCGACCCTAGGGCGCACCAGCACCGTCCCTGCACCCCTCCCGACGCGCCAGCGCCCGCCCAGCCGTCGAGCGCGCGCACCGCGCCCTCCCAGCCGTCGAGCGCGCGCACCGCGCCCTCCTCCGCCGAAAAACGCCCCGTCTTCACCGTCCCGCTTCGTTCGCCTCCTCCAACCGGGCAGGGCGTGCGCAGAGCCGCGCGATGCAGCGATAGAGGACGAAGCAAACGTACTGTGCACAAGGTGACTGGGTCTTTAAGCGAGAGCGCCGAGTGCCTTGAGAACTCGACTTCGCCCGTCGCGCTCGCCTGCCGCTCCCCGCGCGCAGAGACCGGGCTTGCACAAAATCGCGGTCGAGAACAGAATCTCTCATCTCCGTCGTTACAGTAGCAACCACGAGTGCGAGGACTGTGTTTCAGCGAGGCTGGTAGGTACAATGAGGGGGAGAGGAGGGAGTGAGGGAACTGAACGATAGCTGAACCGCATGTGTGCACGAGAGAGCGAGAGAGAGAGAGAGAGAGAGGAAGGGGGTATCATGGAGTGGGGACCGCGAGAGAACGAGGGAGAGAGGGAGGGGGGGAGGGAGGGAGGGAGGGAGAATACGCCAGTGTCGTGCGGGAGAGCGAAAGAGGGAGTGCGCGAGGACGCGAGGACTAGCCCTGCCCCGGCGGGAGGTGGCCGCCTCGACTTGCCGGCGCGCGGTGGCCGCCCGGCGAGATGAGCGGCGCATCGTCGAGCCTGCACGCGCACGCGAGCGTCAGTACACTGTACGAGAGGGTGATAAGAGGGAGCACGGGGACGCACGACTTATGGCCCTGCAGCTCCTTGAGAATGCTCGGGTCGATGGGGATCACGCTCTTCCTCCGGACATGGGGCTGCTGCCCTCCCTGCCCGCCGCCGCCGCCGCCGCCGCCGCCAGGGGGCGCGACCATCCTCCGCTGGGTCTCGGGGAACTGCCCTTCGGGCGGGAGGTCGCCATGGGCGTCGTCGTGCTCGTACGCGCCCTGGTGCCCGCCAGTGCCATGCATCCCCATCCCGGGCCGTGGCAGCTCGCCCTGCGCGCCCGGCCCGCTCGCGCCGGTGCTCGGACCAGGCGGGCTCCCCGGGTAGCCCATCATGCCGACGCCCATCTCCTCATCCATCTCGTCGAAGCGCGCGTCGTCGAGGTCCTGCGCGTCACGGAGCGGGTCGTACGCCCCGCGCGGGACCGGGTCGTCGTCGAGGAGCGACTGCGGGATCGACGCGTTCGACAAGCGCCGGTTGTGCAGCGCCGTTGACCGCAGCTGGTGCCACTTGTCCTCGCGCGCCTTCTCGCGCTGCTTCTCCCTGCAGGCGCTTGACCTCGTCAGTGCCGCGCTGGATGAGGGAGCGAGAGATTGGGTCGCACCCTTGCCGCTGCCGCTTGTACTCGGCCGAGCACTGCTCAAACACGTCGGCGTTCAGGTCCATCAAGAGCTTGAGCGCGTTGTACGCGAGGTTGTGGATTTGCCTGCGCGTCTCGCATCAGTATACCCTCTTGCACAAGCGAGAGGAAGACGATACGCACCGGTTCCAGTGGCCGTTCGAGATGGTGTGCAGCGAGGGGTAGACGATCGGGAGGATGGCGTGGATGTTCTCGCCGATGAGGTTGACGATGTACTCGTTGTTCCAGTAGTACAGCGCGCGCTCGGCGACCTGCGCGTTCGCGAAAGTCAGCACACGCGCGCCGGAAGAAGGAGCGGGAGAGGGCGCACCTGGAAGTGCTGCGAGCTGACGCAGCGCGCGAGCTGCTGGAAGAGCTTGACCATGATCTTGGTGAACTCGGCGGGCTCGATGACGTCGAGGATCTCCTCGACCTCGTTGAGGAACATGACCTCCTTGGGGCTGTTGACCTTTGGCCAGTACTTGAGGAGGCCGTCGACAACCTCGCGCGTCAGGCTCGCGTCCTTCTCGAGGAACTGGACGACGCAGTACGCGAGCTGCGGGTGATACAGCGCGAGGCCCTTGACCTTGTGCAGCGGGATGAGCGCGCGCGTGAGGAACGTTTTGTGCTCGTCCTTGAGCGGCAACGCGAACCCGTTGATGATCGACCCGAGGATCTCGAGCAGCTCGGCGATCCCGTTGTGCCGCTCCGTCTCGTAGATGAACTGGTAGAAGACGTTGTTGATTGACCGCCGGATGAACGCACGGAGGTTCAGGAACTTGCCGTAGATCCGGTGCAGCGTCGTCTTGAGGAAATCGCGCTCGCGCGGGTCTTCGCTGTCGAACAGCTCGAGCAGCTGCGGACCACATGTCAGCTCTAGGCTCCTTCGGAATGGAGAGCGCGACAACGCACTTGGAGGACAAACTGCTGGTCGATGTAGCGCTTGGCGATGTTGGTGTTGAAGTCGGGGCTCTCGACGAAGCGGAGGAAGAACTCGTAGACGATCTGGAGGTGCGGCCACGCGAGCTCGAGCACGGGCTCGTCTTCCTCGGGGTCGAACGCGTCGCCCGTCGGGTTCACCGGCGGCGGGATCGAGCGGAACAGGTTCGACGCGAACTGCGGGCGTGGACGCGTCAGGTACGTCTAATTGAGAGGTAACGCGCGACGGACCATGTGCACGACCTCGGGGTAGACGCTCTCGGTGACAACGCCGCGCTGGGTCGTGATCCAGTCGAGCATCTCGGCGAGCGTCTGGCTCTTGATCTGCTTGTTGGCGACGTCGGCGCTCGCGTCGTTGAAGTCGAACACCTGGGAGCACTGGTTGAGCTTCTGGAGGAAGAGGTCGTGGCGCTCCATAACGGGGACCTCTGCGCGCGGGTTCTCGAGGTCAGCCCAATTCGCAGCGAGAGAAAGCGGCGCAACGCACCAAGGAAACCGGGTAACCGCTCCAACTCGACCTTCTCCGTCACGTGCACGCGCGAGCTGCGCTGCTTGCGCGGCGTGCGCGCGAGCGGGATCGTGTCCTTCGGGGTGCCCTGCGGCCCGCCCACGGCAGCCTTGAGCTTGTTCATCGGCTGGACCTTGGGCGGGGTACCGAGGTCGCCGTGGAGCGCCTGCGAGAGGTTGGCGGCGGCGGCGGCGGCGCCTGCGCCCGGCGGGGGCGAGACGGGCGACGGGATGCCCGAGGTCGAGGTGGGGAAGGGGACGGCCGAGGTGCGCTGCGGGCCGCCGGGCATGTGGTGGTGCGGCGCAGATGAGGGGTGCGGGAGCGGGTCGGCGGGCATGACGGCCTGCGGACGTAGGGGAGAGATGTCAGTCCCCGTCGATCAAGGGAGAAGTGCGACCACGTCGAGGGGCAACGGCTGCCCACTACGCGGTCCCGCTTCGATGAGACGGTGCACAGATGATGGGGCGGTGCGACTAACCGTTTCTCCGCTCACGACGATGGAGGGCGCCTGCGATGCGGCCTTGAGCTGCTGGCCAGGCTGGACGAAGCCGCTGCCCGGGCGGCCGCTCGCGCCCTGCTGGGGGTGCTGCTGCTGGCCCTGGTAGCCCTGGGGCTGGTAGTGCTGCTGCTGGGGCGCGATGCCGCCAGTCGGCTGCTGGGGTGCACCCCTGGCGGCGCTCGGCGCAGGCGCGGCGGCGGCGGGCTGCTGGCTCTGCTGGCCCTGCTGGGGCTTGCCGTTGGGCTGCTGGCCCGAGGGGCTGGCGTCGCGGCCGGTGCGGTTGAGCTGCGCGTGCGAGGGATCGAGAGCATCGGGACGAGGGGGAGGGGGGAGGCGAACGGGGGTCAACACGGGTGTGCGGGGGCACGAGCGAGAGGCCGTGGGCGGGTAGTGGGTGGACTTACGAGGCTCTTCTTGAGGGACTTCATCGTGCGGGCTGGGGTGCGCGCCTTGCGGCAGCGGGGCGAGGGGGCGCCGAGTCGAGGGTGACGAGGAGAGCGGGCGGGCGCGGCGGGGGTGGAAGCAGGTGCGGGTGCGGGTGCGCGGGCGGGGGGTGCGCTGTGAGAGGGTGCAGCGCGGGCAGGAGACTCGTGCGCGGTCTCGGCGGGGCGGCGAGCGACGAGCAGGACGCGCCCCTCGCGCGTCGTCGCCCCCGGTGAAGCTCTCCCCCCGCTCGACACCCTACACTGGTCCAGAGCTCATCAGGAGCACACAGAGGCGCACCATGTGAGCACTCGAATTCCGCGACACACCCCTGCGCTCCCCGCTCACCCTCGTCGCTCCTCCCTCGTCGCACCCAGGGCCCTCTCGATCCTCGCCCCGCTCAGCTACATCGGGTTCCTCGTCGGGTCCCTCTGGCTCTTCTCCAAGATCTACCGCAGGAGGCAGGCCAGTCAGTCCAGCCGCCCCTACCCCTCTCACCGCGACTGCCCGCTCACCTCTCTCCGTCCCCCCCTCCCCCGCTCTCACGTTCCACGTCCCGTTGCAACCCCGCACCGAACGCGTCCGGACTCGCGCGCACCTCGCTCCGACGACATCCAACACCCGCAGACAAGCCCGCCGCCGAGCCATGGTTCCCGCCGCACAAGTCGCGCGACATCTACGTCTCGCTCCTCTCGCTCGACCCGCCCCCGCCGCGCCCCATCCTCGTCGCCGCCCTCCTCCGCCGCGCCATGGACGACGTCAAGCTCATCTGGTCCATCCGCGACGCAAAGACGTCCCTCACCACCCTCCTCGGCAAGGGCCAGATCGGCGACGACCTCTGGGAGCGCTTCCTCCTCGCAGAGAAGGAGCTCGAGGCAGAGATCGTCGAGGTCGTCGGCGAGGCCAACACGTTTGAGCCCGGCTACGGCCAGAAGATCTTCAACATTGCGAGCGACATGGTCAGCCACGAGCGCTGGAAGGAGGTCTACCGCGACATCAACAAGCGTCGTGAGGAAGAGAGTGCGCTCCGCTCTTTCCCTTGCGCTCTCCCCGTCACTCACTCGCTCCTTGCACCCCCGCAGAGGCCAAGCTCGCCTCGTCCACCCCGCCCGCCGCCGTCCTCGCCCCGACGCCTTACCTCACCCCCTCCTCCCTCACCCTCTCGCCGTCGAACCCGCTCCCCGCAGCGGGAACGACCCCCGCTCCGGGCGCAGGCGCCGCGCTCCTCGCACCCCTCGGCACTGCCGGCGCGAACGACGTGACGAGCCAGCCGCCGAGCCGCGGCGGGACGCCTGCGGTGCAGGGGGGTGTCGCGCCTGTCAAGCCCGCGCCGGCGCTTGTGACGGCGCAGAAGGAGGATGAGAAGAAGGCGCTCGCGGCGGAGGAGGCTGCGCTCGACCCTGAGGATGAACCGCTCCCGCCCTTGACGACGGAGGTGCCTGTGTCCGCGACGCCGGCATCCCCGCCCAAGAGCCCGCAGCAGGCGCCGACGCCGTCAACGCAGCAGACGCCGAAGAAGGGGCCGCAGGGGAAGAAGGGGAAGAAGAAGCCGAATGTCAAGGGCGGGAGGTAGGCTTGTCGGCTGCGGCGGGACGAGGAGGGAGGAGGAATGCATGCATGGCTTTCGTCGACTCTGCGCGTTCGCGGGCGGACTCTGTGCGCCCCATGGAGCTCCGCGAGCGATTCCAGCACGCACAGGAAGCTTCGCCTCTGTCGACTCCCTCATCGCTCCCGGGCCCCTCGCTCCTCTCCCTCCATCGCATGCCTCGCCTCCTCTTCGTGCCCTTCCTCGCCGTTCTCGCCGCACTCCTCTACGCCCGCTACCACCCCACGCCCGTCCCCGCACGTATGACGGCCATCGACCTCGAGAAGCAGCCCGCGCAGGTGGGGCAGCCCGCCTCCTCGGACTCGGCGGGAGGGAAGGAGCACAGCATCCGCATGGACCAGGTCGTCCTCTTTGGCGGTGCGTCGACCTCTGGTCCTCCGCTCGAAGCGCGCTGACGGGACTGGCGGGCATAGACTCGATCACCCAGGGGAGCTGGAGGCCGGGAGGGACGGGCGCCGTGCTCGCTGATGCATGGCAGCGGAAGCTGTGCGTATCTCGACTAGCCTCCCGCTCTGCCCGCCGGCGGCTGACAATTGTGCGCGCGCAGGGACGTCGTGAACCGCGGATTCTCAGGTGCGAGGCGATCGGTTCCCTCGCGCAGCGGGAAAGGCTGACCTTTCGTCGTCGCGTGCAGGCTACAACAGTGCGCCCAACCTGTGGACAGAGAGGAGAGGTCCGAGGGGGTGCTGACCCCTGCTCATTCGCAGCCGACATGGGTCTCGAGGTCATCAAGCAGGTGCGCCTGCTCAGCCTCTTCTGCTTGCACCGTGCCGAAAAGCCCACTAGATTGCTACGTCGCAGTTCCTCCCCCGCGCGGGCGAAGGTCTGCCCAAGATGGCGCTCTTCGTCGTCTGGTTCGGCGCGAACGATGCCGCATGCCCTCCCTCGCCGCAATCCGTGTGGCCTCCCTCTCCCCACCTTTGCTACACGCACTGAACACCCCCACGCCTACACAGATGACGATCGAGCACTTCAAGGCGAACCTCAACACCATCCTCGACATGATCCGCCTCCCCTCCTCGCCGTGGTACGCGCCGAAGACGCAGCTCCTCCTCCTCACGCCCCCGCCCGTGGACGACGGCGTGCGCAACTCGGAGCTCGCATCGCGGACGCCCGCGCGCGTTCCCGACCGCGACGCCGAGCGAACGCGGCTGTTCGCCGAGGCGGTCAAGGAAGTCGGCCGCGAGGGCAAGATCCCCGTCGTCGATGTCTGGGGGAGGATCATGCAGTTCGCGAGGGACAACGAGGGCGGCAGGCTCGAGAAGTACCTCAGCGATGGGTTGCACCTCACCGCCGAGGGGTACCGAATCGTCACCGCAGGTGCGTCGCTCATCTCACCCTTCAGGCGCGGGAATGCGCCTACGAAACCTCGCGTTCCTTGTCCTTGCGATAAGTGTTCGGTGACCGCTGACGCTCTCTCACGCGCGGGCAGGCATCTCCGAGCTCCTCTACGCCGAATACCCGCACCTCTACTGGGAGAACATGGAGCAGCGCTTCCCACACTGGACGCACTTCATCGCGCCGTCGCAGCGGTTCTAGGTGACACGGCGACGAGGGCTAGAGACGGCGGATTGAGGTGCGCCGCTTGCGCTGTTCCCCTGCCGGTCGAGCGAAAAGCGAAGTGCCGGCCGTTCTCTTCATTCGCGCAGCACGTCTATGGGAATGTAACGCAAGTTTGTACCAGGGCACGAACGTGTCGAAACTGGCCGTCGCAGGAAACGCGAAGAGCGGGCGAAAACGCGCGAGAGAAAGAAGAGGCCGTGCGTGGCTCATGAGCAGGGGCTGCCCGTCCGACGAGAGCGCTCGGCGAAGCTCGAGTCACTCCCCGCTCCACAGCGCTCGCAACCGGCTCTGCTGTATGCTATTCATCGTTACCGAACCTGCGGCAAGCTACGAAGCGGGGCGGGGCGTCTTCCGGACAGGCAGGCTCGGGAACTGCAACAGTCGATCGCCCAGCAAGCGTCAGCATCCTCGTATAGTAGCACGAGACAAATGCCAACCAGGCGAAGGGGACCGCACGCACCCGTTCCTCCAGCGCGCTCTCGAGCCCAGGCCAGATCTCCTTGCTCGTCCTCCCCTCGAACGCGACCAGCGCGCCGTCGTAGTGCGCCAAGAGCGGGTCGTTCTCGTGGTGAAACGCGGCGAGGCGCTTGCGGACCGTTTCCTGCGCGTTCGAGCGTCAGCGAGTGCGAGGGAGAGAAGGAGCGGGAGGGCGCACAGGGTTGTCGTCTGGTCGCTGCGACAGCGGCTCGCCCGTCACGTCGTCTTTCCCGGGCACCTTTGGCGGGTTGAACTTGAGCTGCGGAAAAAGCGGGGCGGGTCAGCGGAGAAGAGGGAAAGCGGGCGAGGGAGGCGCACGTTGTACGTGCGGCCGGAGGGGAGGTGGATAAAGCGGTCTGCGGGGCACAATAGCAGTGTAAGTCCGACGCCGAGAAGTGCGAATAACGCGACGAGGCACCCTCTATCCGCTCGAGGATGACCTGGTCCGGCACCTTGAGCGACGCGACAAAGTTGAGGTGGTCGTCCGTCTTGCCGAGCAGCTCGTCCAGCAGCACGGCCTGTGACGCCTTGCGCGGGAAACCGTCGAGAATCCAGTTCTGCAGGCGGGCGGGCTCAGCGCGGTGGTTGAGGCGAGAGGAGTCGGGACGCACGCGATCCCGCAATGCCTCGACAGCCGGCTGCACCACCTCGAGGACCAGCTCATCCGGTAGCAGGCCTGCGAGTAGGCGATGCGGTCAGCCTCAGCGATGAAGGGAAGGCTAGAGAGCACAACGCACCGCCCGCCTTCATCGTCCGCTCCGCCGTCCGACCCAGCTGCGTCCCCTTCAGGATCTCGTTTCGGAGCAGCTGCCCGACGACGACCGTGTCGACCTCGTACTTGCCGATCAACCAATCGCTCAGCGTCCCCTTGCCGGCTCCCTGCGCAGCCCGGACGCGGAGGTCAGCGCGCGCTCAGCGAGGTGAAGACAGCTCGCACGTACCGGTGCGCCGAGGAGAATCATCCGCAGGCGCTTGTCGCCGGGCTGCACCTCGTGCACGACCGATGCGAGGGAGCGGCGGGCGGGGCGGATCGAGGGTGGTGCGGCGGAGGTGGGGGAGGCGAGGGTGCGCAAGGCGGATCCGCCGCGCGGGAAGCTGGCACGGGAGAGCATGGCCGTATCGGTGCTTCTGGGGCGAGCACGGGCTGGATCGGGCTGAGGGTGCGGAGCTGGAGGAGGACGACCCGGCGAACTCGCACAACGCGGTGCTGGCGCTCCTGCCACTCACCGCTGCTCACGAGGGTGTAGTCCGCCGCTTGCACAGTTCCGAATAGGCTGCAGTGTGAGTGATTGCGCTGACGCGCGGCGCTCCGTCGCTCTCCTCGCCCTCCTCCGCTCATCAACCGCTCGCTCGATCCCGGCTCACCGGCAATGGCTGTACTGCTTCAGTTCGTATTTCTAGACAAAGGACGGCGCACGACAAGGGGGCACGGAGGGGCGTAACAACAAAGGCGGTCAAACGGCGACAGGGCGGAGTTCGGGGGACGTCGAGAACTCGAGGAGGAGCAGGCTCGCCTCGTGGTCGTCGACGGGGCCGGTGCTCGACTCAAAGCTCGGCGTGTACAGGAGCGGCGGGGCGAGAGAGACGTTCGAGTCTGGCTTCGCCGCTGAATCGAAGGTGGGCTGCGACTCGCACGCCGCGTCGAGCGACATCTGCGAACCAGACGACGAGGCAGGCGACCGTAGCTGCGTCGGCGTGCTGGCCTCGAGCTCCTCGATGCGCGCACGAAGGCCGTCGATGTACTGGATCGTGCCCTGCACGCGCTCGACCGGTCAGCCTGCTGTACCTCGCAATCCGGACGTGAACGCACCTGCAGGATCTCGAGCTTGTGCAGCCCCCCGCGCTCGCCCGCATCGCTCCCCCGCCCGCGCTTCCTCCCGCGCTCCTTCGCACGCGCAAGCTTGCGCTCGCCCTCCTCCTTCAGGCTCGGCACCGTCTCCCGCAACGTCGTCAAGCAGTCGTTGATCTTCTCGCGCCGCCGGCGCTCGATCAGCGAGTGCGACACCTTGCGCTTTGATGCGCTTGACCCGCCTGCACGCGCGGAGGACGCGCCCGGCGGTGGAGTGGCGGACGCGCTCTCCGCGTCGTCGTCGTCGTCCTCCGCGCCGCCTTCGAGGTCGAACGGTGACGGTTGCCGCGGGATATTGCGCGCGGCGACGATCGCAGCGGAGCGGCGCGGACGCTTGGCGAAGGCGGCGGAGGTGGGGAGCCAGTCGTTGTCACGCACGTCGTCTTGCTCGATCGGCGGCGAAGCGGGCGCCGAGGCGAAAGAGTCGCGCAGAGACGGAAGGGTTGGGCGGCTAGTTGAGTTGAGCGCGCTGACGGCGCTCGGCTGGTCGTGCGGGATGAGTGGGGGCGGAAGCAGGACGAGGTGGTCGACGGGGAGTGTCGCGGGTGGAAGGGGGACAAAGGTCGAGCGCGGTGTCGGCGGTACCCAGTGCTGCTCGTCCTCCTTCGACATCGTCGTGTGCGTCGAATGCGGGTCGAAGGAGCGCAAGGCGGGTCGTGTGAGGGGGCTCTCGCTCGACGCACGTTCATCAGCGCACGTGCGGACGGCGGGGATTGGCTTCGCACGCTTGGCTCGGCATCCGCGGGCGCATGCGCAGTGCGCTGAGCTGTAGAACGAAGCAAGCAAAGCGGCACAGGGGCAACAGGAGGGCACGAAGCAGGGAACGTAGAACGAAACGGATCGACAGACGGACTGCGGCGGGAACCACGAACGGCGACACTAATGCGGGTCTACGGAGGGAGCGCTCGCTCTAGGCGGACAAGCCCTTGTACAACTCTACCTCCGCCTTCTCCCACAGGTCATGGATCTGCTGCACGCTGTAGGGCAGGACGTTCGTCCAGACGACGAAGGCGACGTCGCGCTCGCGGTCGATGACCCAGTAGGTGTTCTGCGCGCGACCATCGGAAGTGTCAGCACCTCCATAACCATCGGAAGTGTCAGCACCTCCATACCGAAGCGGCAGAAGGAGAAGAACGCACCGCCATGCCGCTCCAGGTGAGCGCCTTCGCTCCCCGCCCCGACGCGAGCCCCTTGCCGCTCAGTCCACCGCCGAGCCCGAACGACATGTCGGGCAGCGGCTTGCCCGCCTTGCGCGAGAACGGCTCCTGATCATTCACGCCGAACGCGTGGAAGCCGGCGTGCTGCTTGTCCGAGACGAGGTAGTCCTCGAACATGAGCGCGACGGTCTCCTCCTTGAGGACGCGCGTGCCGTCAAGCTCGCCGCCGCGGAGGAGAGCACGGAGGAAACGCAGGTACGAGGGGGCAGGGCCCATCAAGCCAGCGCCTCCGAAGTGCTCGGGCCCGCCCGTCGGGATGTCGGGCGAACCGAAGCGGTACCGCCCCTTCTGCTCATCGACGTGCGCCATGCTGATCTGTGCAGGATTCGCCGCGAACGAGATGTCCGTGATGCCGAGGGGACTGCGACGAGACAGTGCAAGGGTGAGCGAAAGGAAGGCAGGCGGCAGGGAAACGACTGAGCGCACCCGAAGATGTTTTCTGGAAGTACGTCTCGAGGTCGAGCCCGCTGACCGCCTCGACGACGAGTGTGAGCCAGTCGATATTCGGGCCGTACTGGAAGCCGCTGCCTGGCTTCCTGCGTTCAGAGACACAAGTCAGCGATGCGGAGCGCCGGTACAGGACAGGGTGGGACGGACCTGAACAGCGGCATCTTCACGAGGTCCTTCTGCTCGGCGCGGAAGGACCGCATATCAGCGCCGTACACCTGGAAGGAGCAGAGAGGCAAGCTGCACCCTGCCCGCGCCCGGCCCATTCGGGATCATCTGGATGCCCAATTTCTGCGCGACCTGGGCAACATTCGGGTCGAGGAAGAAGTAGACAAAGCCTGAAGGAGCAGAGTGTCAACGAACGCCAGAGTGGGAGGAGAGGAGGGAAGCGCACCTGCCGTGTGAGTCACGAGCATCTCGACCGTGATGGGCGTGTCGTTCTCCTCGTACAGGATCTCGCCCGCCTCGTCAAAACCCTTGAAGATCTTGACGTCCTTGAGCTCGGGGACGTGCTTGCTCGCCTCGTCATTGAGCGCGAGCTTGCCCTGCTCGACGAGCTGGAGCGCCGCGACGGTCGCGACGCCCTTGGTTGCGCTGTACAGCTCATAGATCGAGTCCTCGGCGATGGGAACGCCCTCCTCCTCGAGCTTGGCGGGATCCTCGGGCAGCTGCGCCCATCCGCCGAATCCGCGGTAGAGTGCCGGGTCGCTCGACGTGGCCGCGAGGACGATCGCGCGCGGGAGGTTCGTGTACGGGTCCGCAGTGGCCTCGCGGATGGCAGCGTCGATAGCGGGTGCGGTGGACAGCATGGCCGTTCAAGCGTGGAGCTGGAGGCAGGAGCGGAAGAGCCGAAGGTTGAGCGAAAGCCCCACCTCCTGCCGAGTCAGCCGGGGACAATGCGCAGGCTGACAGAGCCCGGACAGCAGCGGACAGGAGACAGAGCGAGGCGCGGCACGGGGGTTGGCAATAGCGAACGAGAGAGGCCGGGAGAGAGGAGTGCGAGAGCAGGAGGAAAGGAGGGAGGAGAGGCAACGCAGTGAACGCCTCAGTCGAGCTCGCGATCTCTCCGAAGCATCACACATTGTCGCTCTGCGCGTTCCGTTTTCCCACTGTGTCTACTCGACCATCACCGCCTCCCCGCCCAGCTCCTCCTCCTCCGCGCCGCCCTCCTCGAGCAGCCGCACGATCTCCTTGCCGAACGCCTCGAGCCCATTCTGCACGCACTCGCTCAACAGGCGGTTCTCCTGCTCGATGTCGTTGAGGAGGAGTGCGATCGAAGGCGAGGGCAGGTCCGGCCAGCGCGCGGAGAGCGAGGTCGTCGTCGCAGTGGAGAAGGCCTGTGCGGGCTGGAGGAAGTCCGACGGCTGGTGGCCTGCGTGCGAGTGGGTGGTTAGCGAGGCCGCATGGTAGTAGAGAAGGCTGGACGTACTGGACCGGGCGGCGGCAACGAGGGTCGCGTAGTACGCCGTGTTCCGCAGCGCACCGGCCATCTCCTCGTCGCTGACGCCAACGGCCAACTTGAGCGATGCCCAGCTGCAGTTACGCAGCCTGTAAGCGTGACTCGAGGAGCGATGAACGGGGGAACGCACTCGTCCTGGATGTACACCCTCCGCCAGATGCTTTCGAGCGCAACCTGCCTGCGCTCCGCCGGGAGGTCCTGCGCGCGCGAGACCTGTCAGCTTCCGATTCATCGCGTCGGAACAACGGTGAGAACGCACCTTGGCGCGCACAAGCACGTCGAGCGCGGCGGCGAAGTCGTTCGCCTGCTCGCCGACGTTCTCCTTGAGCGAGAGGAGGTCGATCAGGTCCTCCGCCGTGAGCGTCTGGTCCTCGAACAACCGGCCTCCGAGCTTGGCGAGGTGCTGTATGCGCGCTCTCGTGTGAGCCGGGCAGGGGAGGAGGGTGGAAGCGAAGGCCGCACCTGCGCAAGTGCGGGCCGGTCTTCCAACGCGGGGGCGACACGCGCGGCGATGACCTCACCCTGCTCCGATGGCGCGAGGCGCGCCTCCGAACCCGAGAGAAGCGACTCGAACAAGGTCTTGAGGCCCTCCTGCGTGTTGACGAGGTCGAGGTTGTCGTCGAGTGCTGCGGGCAGAGTTCGTCAGCGAGGGCAGGGAAACGAGCTGCCGGTGCACGCACTCTCGAGCGTCTGCTGTACGGCCACGTCCTCGAGCGTCTGAGTGTCGACCTGCGCGACCTGCGCGAGCTTGCTGAGCGAGAGCACGATCTGCGAGTGGGCGGCTGGTCAGCCTTGCCTCCTCTGCGCAAGAGCTCCCGGCGAGCGCACCTTCTTCTGCACGACGTCCTCCTCCTTCTCGGCGACGGTGAAGAGCACGTCCGTCGCGTGCTCGAGGCGGCCGATCGCGATGTCGTTGATCCACGCGAGCTCTGCGGGCGAGTCTGTCAGCCGTCGCCCTACCGCAACCATGCAGTGGAAGCGAGCGCACTGTCGTTGTCGGTCGAGTCCAGGAACGCAGTCAGCAGCGGCCTGTGCGCCTCCTCCGGCTCGAGCAGCGTGCGGAGCATCCCCTGGTCGAGGTAGAACCTGTACAGCGGGAACGCGAATTCCTCACTGTAGCGGTCGAGGTACGCCGTGATGTGCGCGGGCGAGCCGTGCGAGGGGTCGTTTGAGAGGCGGACGAGCGACTCGAAGTCGCCGTGCCGCTCGCCGAGCTCGAACGCGGCGCTGACCTTCCCGACAGCAACTGCACAGGGAAGCGGTCAGCGATGATAGACTCGGTGAAGCAGAACGAGAAACGCACCGAGCGTGCGGATGAAGCGCGGGCGAAGGGCGTGGTACCGCTCGGCGACAAGGCGCGATTCGGGCGTCGTCGCATCGCCGTTGACGCTGCGCTCACACCGCATAAGCACTCAAGCGCACAGGTTAGACAGGGAAAGACGCACGTCTTGAGGAACCGCAGTCGCTCCTCGAACGCCGAGAACGCAAACTCCGCCACCCCTGCCATCTGGCTCTTCAGCTCGTCCTGCGCGGCGCCGGCGCCCCCGCGCTGCTGGGCACCGAGCTCGCGCACCCGCTCGCGAAGGAGCGCATCCGTCGCGTCGAAGTGCCACTGGAGCGCCTCGAGGAGAAAGGGGCGCGCGGACCATGGCTCGAGCGGCTCGGCGGGCGAGGAGAGGCCGTAATGCGGGGCGGTGTCGGCGCGGTGGCGCGCGACGGCCTTGGAAGCGAGCTGCAAGAGTAACGGGGTTAATGGGACTGGACAGGCTAAGGAACGGAGAGGACGCACGAGCAGGACCTGGTTCGCCTCGTACAGCTTCTCGCTCTTCTCCTCCGCGCTGACAGGCGAGTCCACCACGGCCTTCGCCTGCTTCGCAACCTCCTCAAGCACGTTCCCGACCGCGGCGATCTTGGTGCGGAAGAACAGCCGGAGCGGGTCCTCGCCAAAGCCCTCGCCAACCTCGTCCATGAAGGTGAGGATCGCGTCCGCGAGGATGCTCTGCCCCGACGCGCCGATGCGCGCGTTGGCGTGCGCCCAGAGAGAGACGGCCGCTTGCAGGCGCTCCGCGTCCCAGCTGAGCTGCTTGCGCGCCGCTTGCGCGGGAGCTGTGTATCGTACTGTCAGCGAGGCAAACACGCTCCAGGGTGGGAGAGAACGCACTTTCGCGAGGAGACCGTTCGCGTTGATGTACTCGACGAGCGCCTTGCTGCGGTGCACGCGGTCGGCGAGTTGTGCGCGGAGGTCGAGGATGAGGGGCATGTGGCTCGAGCCTGCACAGTACCCTTGTCAGTACCGCTCAAGCTGCGCCAACCACGAGAGGACGCACTGGAAGCAAGGATCTCGGCGCTGACGGCGGCCGCCGCCTTCGCCAAGTCGCCCTCAAAGTCCGGCTGGATGTCAAACGCGAGCGGGTTCTCCGCCTCCCTCGTCCCGTAGAAGATGGCCTGCTCGAGGCGCGTCTGCAACCGGCGCGTCCTGAGCGTCTCTGCGCCACCTGCGCCAGGTGCGAGGCGCTGTACACCTTGCGGCGCGTAGACGGCAACGGTCACGAGCGAGGGGGACGAGGTGAGGAGCGAGAGGGTCTCGGTCGCCGCGGGGGACGAGGGGAGATAGGAGGGCATGGAGAGGCCGAGGAAGCGGGTCGCGTTCTGCCGGAGCGGGAAGGCCTCCTCGAAGGACGAGTCTGCGGGCGATGGTCCGCGGTCAGTACCTACAGGATCGGAGGGAGGAAAAGAGGACGAACCTGCAGCGATGGAAGCGATGACAACGGCGTCGGCGAAGACAACGACCGCGACCTCGCCCGTGCCGATGCTGAGCTTCGGCGTCGACAGCGGGCGGGGGTCGGGGCGCTGCACGCGGGTAGCGAGTCAGCCTGACTTCTGTGCTGTCGAGAATACGGAACTGACGCACGCTCTGGTAAGCCAAGGGGGTGAGCCCGACGGGCGTGACCGCGTCATGCGCGACGTCGAGCTGGACGATCGCGAACGAGCGGTACTCGTGCGCGGTCGCGCCATGTACATGCGAGACGAGGAGTGCGAGGTGGCCAGCCCTGTCCACGCAGCATCGTCAGCACGCGGAACAGCGCAGCAGCAGGGAAAGTGCACGCACGCAGTCACCGCCGCATCGACAATCTCGACCCTGCCCTCGTTCATCGCCCACTGCTCGTTCCCGACCTTCTCGCCCGCGATCGCCTCGAGCACTGCGTGGAAAACGTCCTGCTCGGCGACGAGGCGCTCGCCGGCCTCTGCGCGCGCGGGGACCTTCCATACCTGCGCGCTCTTCTCCTGCACGGCGTAGACGGTGCGCTCGCCCTCTGCCGCACCCGCAGCGGGCGGGGAGACCGCAAGTGCGAGGATGCCCGCGCGCGGGTCCACCGCCTTGCTGCCAAAGACGGCGGACCAGACGCTGCCGGCCCAGCCAACGGCGCGCTCGAGCGTGCGGGCCGCGAGGGTTGCGCGCCCGCCGTGCGAGACGACGCTGAGGGCAAAGATGCGGGACTGCGAGGTCGAGGCGAGGTACGTCGTTGGGGAAAGAAGGACGAGGTCGCGGACGAGCTCCCCCTCTGCCAGGGCGAGCGAGAGCGACTTGAAGCGGTCTGCGCCGGCGAGCGAGAGCGATATCGACTCCCAGAATCGGACGGTGCCCGTGTTGGAGACGGCGAGGAGGCCCGGCTCGCGCTGCGTCGTCTGGGAGGGCGACGGGACGAGCGAGGCGAACGAGAGGGGCGAGAAGGCGGTGACGCCTGGCGGGAAGGGCGCTTGCGGCGGGAGCGGGAAGACGTAGGTCGTAGTCGAGCCGACGCGCTGCGAGTAATCGGGGTTGAGGAACGAGGTGCAAAGTAAGGAAGGGTGGGAACGCACGCTCGCCCAGTTCCACACGAAGCAATACTCGCTGCTGACGAGGAGGGCGAAGCCGGTGATGGGGTCGAGTACGGCCTTGACCGGGAGGGTGTACGGGTCTGCAACAGCGCGCAGGGTCAGCCTCGTCACGAGAAAGAGACGGGGAGGAGGGACGCACCGGAGGAGGAGATGGCCTGCTGCACCTCGACGGGCAAGCTCTTGCGCTCGGTGATGGCGTAGCTCTCGTCCTTGACGAGCAGCCTGTCGCTGTCCTTGCCCTGCCCCTGCGTGCCGTCGTCGACGTCCATCATCGCGCTCCCCGCGTCCGACGCAGCCGCGATGCTCCTCGTCCGCCGGCTCGGCGCAGGCGACGCCGAGAGCGCCTTGCTGGCGAGGGCGAGGTTGGCACCGAGCGTGCGCTGCGCCTGCGCGGTGGGCTGCGCGGTGGGCGTTGATGCGCCCGAGGCGAGCGCAGAGGCAGCGCGGGCGGCGCGGGTGGTGCGGCGCGTGGTGCGCGCGGCAGAGGGCGTGCCCGCTGCTCCGCTGGAGAACATGGCGGTCTTTGCACGAGCGGCTGGAGCGGTGAAGCGGAGAGCGACCACCTCCTCCTTCGTCCAACCTCGACCAGAGACATCCGCACTATCGCGAGCGCCAAACACGCCAGTTCCAGTCGAGAGCACTCGCGAACGAGTCATACAAGTGTAACACCCAGCTAGACTTCCCGAGAGCAGCTTCTTCCACGTCCTTGCGCTCGCCTCGAGTTGGCCTCGAGCTCCTCAAGCTCCTCGCGGGAGCGTCTGCTGCTGATGCTGGTTACAGCGCGGTTGGACTACAAGCTGGATAACCGATGAATGGCTGGGCGCGAGGGAAGACAGTGCATGTGCAGATGAGGGGAGGCGATGAAGGTTGCGAAGGGAGGCAGACGATGCGGGACAGACACGGGGACGGAGAGACGGCGGGGCGACAACAGGAGGGAAGGCAATGTGAGAAGGGGAGAAGGGGAGAGGGACCTAGCCGCGCTTCGCAGCGCGCTCCTTGGCCTTCTCCGCCGCGATGAGGCGCTGCAGCTCGCTGACGACCTTGCCCATGCTGGGGCGCTGCGCCGGGTCCTGCTCCCACATCTCGGTCATGAGGTCGATGATCTCGCTGCCCCACTGGCGGCGTAGCGGGCCCGCGGGCGGGCGGAGCTGCTTGGCGCCGACGTCGTGGTAGATGGCCTGCGCGCGGGCGGCACGTATCAGCAAGCGCGCGATAGAGGGAGGAGGAGCGCGGCGACGCACGTGCTCGTTCTGGCCTTCGAACGGGTAGCGCTTGACGGGCTGGTGCCACTGGAGGATCTCCCAGAACACGAGCGCGACCGAGTAGACGTCGACCTTCTCGTTGTAGCGCGGGTGCGGGCTCCAGAGCTCGGGCGCCTGCCAGTTGACGGTCCCGACAAGCGAGCGGATCATCGACTTGGTCGACGTCTTGATCCGCGCGAGGCCAAAGTCGGCGATCTTGGGCACACCCTCGCCCGTGATGAGCACGTTGCTCGACTTGATGTCGCGGTGGATGATGGTCGGCTTGCGCTTGTGCAGGTACTCGATCCCGCGCGAGATGCCGAGCATGATCTCGAGCATCGTCGTGAACGGCGGCGGCGCAACCTTGCGGATGTAGTCGAATAAATCGCCGTTCGCGCACAACTCCGTGATTATCATCACCGGTACGGGCGACGGCTGCTTCGGGATCGACACGCCGATGAACTTGACAATATTCTTGTGCCGCAGGTCGCGGAGGAGGCCGAGCTCCTTGATGTCCATGTCGGTGAGGTGCCCGCGGATGTCGCAGATGGCGATGGTCCGGCCGTCGAGCATGCCCTTGTACACGTCCTAGGAGCGCTCAAGCGGTCAGCGAGGCCCAGTAAGACGGACGGAAGCCGCAACGCACCTTGAACCCGCCGGAGCCGACGCGCTCGAGTTTGGTGAGTTCCTCCGGCTGGATCTCCTTGTCGCGGAGTTGGAGGCTCTCGAGGTCGAGCGCGTTGACGTCCTCCTGGTGCTCGTGCTCCTTCGAGTGCTCGGGTGTGCGCGGCTTCTCCGGGCTTGCCGAATGGTCCGCGCGCATGAGGAGGGGCGTGCCGGCCGAAGTGCGCGCCGAGGCGTGCTCGAGGCCGCGCAGCGCCTGGGTCTTGGTTTCTTCGCGGGCCGTCTTGGTCGAGAGGTTCGAAATGGTCGAGCTGGATGAGCGCGGGGACGAGACGGGCGACGACATCTCGGACGTCTTGTCGCGCTGCGAACCAGAGGCAGGTCAGTCGGGTGCACAAGACGGAAGACGCAGGAGAACGCACCCATTGCAGGAGCGCGTCGATGAGCTGAGGCTTGGTCCGGTTCTCGTTGTCGAGGAGGTCGCGCTCCTCGCAGAGCCGGACGAGGTCGTCCTTCTTGTACCGCATCAGCGTCGTCGACGTCGCATGTGCGAGATCGATGTCGTCGTCGTCGTCTGCGCGGCCGAGTGAGTGCCTGGGCGAGAACGAGCAAACGAGCGGAAAACGCACCATGCTCCTCCTCGGCATCGTCCTCAAGGCGGAAGCTGTCGTCGCCTTCCTCCTCGTCGTCGTCCTCCGCCTCGCCCATCTGCTCGTCCTCGTCGCCTTGCGACGCCGTGCGCTCCTTCCCCTTCTGCAGCTTGACGAGCCTCCCATTCCGGAGCGGCCGCCCCGCCTGGCGGAGGTGGCTCCTCGCCTCGAGGTGCTCCTCCTCCGCACCTCCACGCACCGTCTCGCCGCCGCTCTCCTCGTCCGCGTCCGACGGCGGCGTCTCGACCTGCTTGGCCGTGCGCGCCGAGCGGCGCCGCCCGCCCGCCCCACCCGCCTTCTTCGCCTGCCGGGCTGCCGGTGCAGGGAGAGACCGCGCGTCGATGAACTCGATGGACGAGTCGCCCTCGAAGTCGAGTGCACCATCGTCCGAGTCCGAGTCGCCGAGGACGAGGACGTCCGCCCCATCGGCCATCTCATCGTCTTCGTCTTCGTCGCTCGCGCCATCGCCGTCCGCACGGCCCTTCCCCTTCTCGCCCTTCGTCAGCCGCGCCACCGCGCGCTTCTTCGCCGCCCTCAGCGGGCGCGGCGAGCCCGGCGCGAGCGCGGCCGCCTCTGCGCTCGGCGCGTGGTGCCGCGTGCGATGCGCAACGGGCGTCGCGCCGCCCTCATCCTGTGCCTCGGCGAGCGCATCGCCAAACTGAACGCGCGCGCGCGCCTGGCGGGGCGAGCCTGTCCCACTGGGGACCTTCTTCGGGCCCGAAGCGGGTAGCGCGCCGCCGGACGTGCTCGACCGCGTGCGCATGTGTCGCCGCGCGCCGGCGCCCGCGGGCGGGAGCGGTGGCGGGGGCATTTCGACCTGGCTCGCGCGGCGGGTCATGCGCGCCCCGCCGGGATCCGCGGGCGCGCCCCACCGGCGTCCGCGGGCTCGTCCACCTCGGTGGCACCACCCGAAGCGTCGCCGTCGCGCGAGCCGTCCGACGGCGGCGGGGTCGGCTCCTGCCCGCGGACGCCGCTGCGGCGGAGGAGGACCTTCTTCCGCGGCGTCGAGCGGCGGCGGCTGCCCCGTTGTGTGTCGAACCCGTCGGCAGGACTGCCCTCGTGCGAGGTGCGCGGGTGGGGCGAGTCATCGCCCTCGTCGTCGACGTCCGAGTCGCCCGAGGCCGAGTGCGAGTCGTACCGCGCGTCGACGATCGCTTGCGCGAGCTCGGCCTTGGTGCGCGGGGCGGAGTGCGACGAGGACGTCGCGGGGTAAGCGCGGTGGTACAGGTCGACCAGCTCCGTCTTGAGGAGCGCCTCGAGGTGGTGTGCGTCCCACTCCTGGAGCTTCGTCTCGATGTCTGCGGGGCCGCGCGGGGTCGGCAAGAACAGCTGAATGGAGGGAAGAACCAACGCACCGTTGCCCTCCCCTGCGTCGGAAGCATCGGGCGACTCCTCCTCGCCGCCCTCGGCGTCGGCCGTCTCGCCCGCATCGCTGATATCCGCAAGCACCGTCTTCCTGCGCAATCTTCCACGGCTCGGTCCCGCGTCGCCCTCACCGTCGTCCGCACGCTCCTGCTCGTCCTCGCTGCCATCCTCCGTCGTCGCCCAGCTCGCGCGGCGGCGCGGACGCATCGGGACGTGCTCCGCCTGCACGGGCGGGAAGCTCCCGCTTGAGCGCCTCGTCACGCGCCCGCCCTCCGGCTGCGCTCCCACCGGCGGCGCCGGCCCACGCCTCGCCGACGGCTCCGCAAGCATCGCGACGTCGTCCTCGTCGCGGGCGCGCTCCTTGCCCTTCCCGTTCGGCGCGCGCGCCTGGCGATCGACGGCGTGTTTGACGGGGGAGCGGACTCAGCGGCTGCTGCGTCCGCGCGCCGCGGGTGGTGCGGTGTTGAGTGACCGGCGGGGCGGGGTCCTCCCTGCCCCTCGCGCGGGGCGCGAGCCGGCCGCGAGCCGCCACAGCCGTGCTGAGGGACGCGAGGGAGCTGCGCCGGGAGCTCGCCGCGCGGCTGCTGCTGCTCGCGCCGCTCCCTCCGGCGGCGGGGGCAGACGTGCGGCGCCTGCGCCCGCTCGCGGCGTCGCGGTCGTGTTCAACCAGGTCCTCGTAGTCCGAGTCGGTGCGCTCGGCAGCGTCGCGGTCATCGCCGTCCGAGTCGAGCCGCTGCG
The DNA here is from genome assembly GCA_019926025.1 of Rhodotorula kratochvilovae. Taxonomy (NCBI): domain Eukaryota; kingdom Fungi; phylum Basidiomycota; class Microbotryomycetes; order Sporidiobolales; family Sporidiobolaceae; genus Rhodotorula; species Rhodotorula kratochvilovae. Next base: position 3,006 of record JAHSUG010000031.1, on the reverse strand, counting down.
AGAGCGAGAGGGCCGACGTCGAGTGGCCCGTCTTCTGCCGCTTGCGGGCGCGGAGGGTCGGCTTGCGCGCGGGTGAGGCGTAGACAGCCGTCTTGGTGCGTTTTGCGAGCATCTAGCGGGTGTTCAAGGGCATCGAACAGTGACGTGGGAGACCGGGGCGACGTGAGGTCGAGAAGAGGGTCGGTGGATGGAGGTGCGGGAGGGGAAGGCGGTTGCTGGAGCTGAGGGCGTGGGCGGGGCTGGATGGAGCTGTCTAGAGTGCTGCTGTCGGTTCAGCTGGTGTGCGGGTGCGTGCGGGGGCGGGAGGAGGACCGAGGACCCTCTCCTCCTCGACCCCTCGCTTCGGATCCCGACCGAGGGCGCCTTCACTCAACCCCTCTCATCCCGCGCAATCGCAAGGAGCACGTCTACACAGCCGATTTGCATTGCGCACACGAGAGAGGGGGGATACGGGACAAAGCTAGACAAAAAGGGGGAGGGATGGGAGACCTGACGAGACGACCACGACCACAACAGCTGCACGCGCGCGCGCCTAGTTGCCGACACTGGCGACGATGCCCTCGGCCTGGTTGAGTGCGGCGACCATCTTGACGCACTCCTTGCGGCGCTGGACGACGTTGTCCGACTCCTTGAGCATGTCGTCGATGAGGTCCGTCTTGTACAGCTCGGCGAGGAGCTCGCGCTGCATCGAGTCCTTGGCGTGGAACACGAGGTTGAGCATGATCGCTGCGTGTGTTTGTACGGATGAGCAAGGGCGTGACGGGCGATAGAGAGGGAGGAACGACCCACCCTTCGGAACCATGTCGATGAGGGTGCGCTTCGAGAGGGCAAAGTAGCTCGAGATGAGGAGCTTGATGACCTCGGTCTCCATGCTCTCGCGCTCCGAGAGCGTCCCCGTCGCGCGGAGCGCCGGCGGCGGCGCCTCCATCGCCGCGGCGCCCTTCTTCATCGACTGGGCCTGGCTCTTGCGGCCGCCGGGCCAGAACGAGCCGAAGAAGCCCTCCTCCTTCTGCTTGAGGTCGACGTCGAGGTCCTTGCCGTTGTTGAGCGCCCCGGGTGCGAGCTTGCCCGTCTTGGGGTCGACGACGGCACCGCCCGGCTGCGGCTTGTTGGCGTTCATCCGCTCCGAGACGATCGCCATCGCCTTGTGGCCCGAGATGAAGTCGGGGTGGCCCGTGTTGATGTAGGTCGACTCCATCGCGACGAGGTCCTGCACGAGCTTGTTGGTCGGGACCATGCGGTTCCGGAAGAACGCCTGCACGGTCGCGTAGAAGCGGTCGCGGAGCGAGGGGTACCGCTTGAACGTCGCGTTCTTGTTGAGGAGCTGCGCGAGTATCCGCATGAGCTCGTCGTAGACGAGGCTCGCGCACTTGAGCGCCGGCTCCTCGATCCGCTTAATCTGCTGCTTGATGATCACCTCGAACGCGGTCGTCCCGACGAACAGCGCCGGCGACGAGCCGGACGAGTTGTACAGGATCGTGCGGATGTCGGCGTCCTTGACGTGGTCGAACGGGTCGAGCGTCTTGACGCCGTTCGAGAAGAGCTCGTGGAAGACGAACGAGATGCGCGCACCGCCCGAGAGCTCGTTCAGCGCCAGGTCCGACGAGCTGCCGTCGATGGCCGTGCGGAAGTCGCCGCAGAACTCGGTGATGATGCCGAGGATCACGCTGCTGCCGTCCGTGCCGCCCTGCGGGCCGCCGAGCGACGCGAGCTCGGCCTCGTACTTGGCCAGGTTCTGCGAGATCTTGGCCTTGATGTCGGGCAGCGTCGCCTTGATGTGGTGCATCAGGATCGTGTTGAGCCGGCGCGTGAGGTACGGCGTCCCGCAGTACGACGCCTTGCTCCGGTAGCTCGGGTGGTTCTCGAAGAACTGGCGCTCGTGCTCGAGCGCGGCCGCGATCGGGCGCTTGTTGTCGATGTCGCGCTGGCCACGGTTCACGACGGGAACGTACCCGAGGCGCAGCGGGATGATGCGTCCCGCGAGGATGTCGACGACATCCGTGCCCTGGTCCATCAGGTCGACCTTGGTGAGGACGCCGATCGTGCGGAGGCCCTCCGGGTCGACCTCGCGCGCGAGCTTGAGGCCGTCCGAGTTGGCCAAGTCGGTGTTGGCCGCCGTGACCGCGAGGATGATCGAGTTGGGCTTCTGGATGAACTTGAGCAGCATGTTGCGGATCTGGACCTCAATGTCGCGCGGCTGGTCGCCGACGGGCACCTTGGTGAGGCCGGGCAGGTCGATGAGGGTGAGGGGTGAGGACGTGCGGCGAGAAGATGCGCAGGCCGATCGGGAGCGGCGAGATGCCGGCGTTCTTGCCCGTCTTGAGGTCCGTGTCGGCGACGATCTCCTCCCGCACCTTGTTGAAGTCGAAGAACTTCTCGCCCGGGCGGTGGAGCTGCACGGCACGAGCGGGGTGAGCGAAAGCGCCGAGCCAGGAGACGCGGGACGACGCACGAACTCGGCCCACTCGTCCGGGTTGCTCGCCTTGTCCGACGTCGGCTGCGAGCCCTCCTCCTCCTTGACTGCGAGTGGGATTGCGTTCCGTCAGCGAGATTACCTTCTTGTGAGGCGGGAGAAGCGGGGCGCACCTTCACCGTTCGCCTTCGGGCCGGCCGGGCGGTTGATGAGCTGGAGAACGAGCGGGCGACGCGTGACGATACCGGCTGGATGCAGGGAGGACGCGTGAGCACTGGGGTAAAGACGAGGAAGAGGAGGTAGGGACGCACTTCCTCGGGGCAGGAAGTCGCGGCCGACGACGTTCTGCGGAGTGACAGAGTTGTCAGTCCGGATCGAACGTCAGGCGAAGGCCTGCGAAAGGTTGGCGCACCTCGAGTACTGACGACTTGCCGCTGCGAGGGAGGACAAGGGAGGGTCGAGGTCAGCGAGGCTGCCCAACTCCCTCGACTGCACCTCCGGGTTACGCGGCGACTCACGAACTCTGCGAACCGATGACCGCAATCTGCGGCAGGTCGATCGGCGCGCTCGAGAGACCGCTCTGCGCGAACGCG
>JAHSUG010000030.1:0-100282 GCA_019926025.1 Rhodotorula kratochvilovae | reverse complement strand
TCTTCCCGAACGTCGACGAGCTTATGCTCTTCGGTTTCGGGGAGGGCACGGACGGCGGCCTGCTCTATCTCCAGGATGTCGTCAAGGCGTACCCGAGTCAGCACCTTCCCTGCCACTCGCTCGCTCACGCTTGCTAACTGCCCCGCTTCCGTAGACCTCGAGCGCCTCTCGATCGGCGAGTCGACCATTCACCTCATGCGCAACCGTGCCGTCGTCTTCCCCGCCGTGCAAGAGCTCGCCCTGCGGTTCTGCGACATCAACCGGGGCGAGAAGGACCTCCTTTCGAAGATCCTGACGACGGAAACGTTCCCCTCCCTCCGCACCCTGTACTACTCCGCCGCCGAGGTCAGCGCTCCCCCCTCAGCCTACCCGACGATCGAGCCGGCGCTCCTCGCCCAACTCGACGCCTTCGAGGTCTTCGGGCCTGGCGTCCTGCCCGCGGCGTACTACGCGACCGAGACGCCGGTCCTGCGCATCCTCGAGGCGGTCCCGCGCTCACTCGTGTTCAGGCTCCACCCGCAGGAGCGGCATCTCTTCGCCCTCTGGACGCCCGACAACCACTTCGGCACGAACCTCGGCTACCCAGCCTGGTTCGACGAGTACGACACCCTCGCCGCGATCATCCGCTCCCACTCCCTCCAGTCCGTCTTCCTCCCCTCCGTTCTCCATCCCGCCCGTCCGCTGGGCGGTACCCTCGGCACCGGGCGCGCCAAGATCTACACCGCAAGCCTCGAGAAGAAGGTCCACGTCGAGTGGGCGGCGGTCCTCCCCCTCGGATACGGCGTCGAGGACGAGTTCGTCCTCCCCGAGTTTTGGGAGTACGCGCGGCGGCTCAAGAGGGGCGAGGAGGTGGAGACGCAGTGGCCTCCTCGCCTCACGTTCCCGCCGCCCATGGGTGAGGTGGAGGAGCAGCTTGCGCGTCTCGGGTTGAGGCACGAGGAGACGGAGGAGCTTATGGCGAGCACCGCGGGAGCGGCAGACGAGGTGGAGGAGCAGACGGAGGTGGAGCTGGAGGAGGAGCTGGTGGAGCAGGGGGAAGAGCAGGCGGAGAGCATCCAGTGGCAGCGCGAGGGTGGTTGTATCTCGAGCTAAGCGCATTGCGTGTAGAAGTGGAATGATGCTGGTATTCGAGGCTCTAGTTCGCGGAAGAGCACTGCGAGGTCCATTGCGATGTGCGAAGGTACTGAGGAACCGGACGAACGACGAACGACGCGAGGAAAGCTGCAAGACAGGAGGGAAATGGGGAAAGGTCGGGGAACTGATCAAAGCGGGGACAGATGGGCCCTCCTAGTCCAGCGTGCAGGGATCTCGCCCCTACTCCTTGATGTTCGCGCAAAGGGCCTCGCTTAGCTCCCACAGCCCGCGCGCAAGGTCGGCGTCCAGCGCACGCTTCTGCGGCTTGACAGCCTTGTGCTTCGAGACGTACTCGCCGCGCAGTGTGGCCGCCTCCGGCGCGGTGGCGAGCCAGACGAGCGAGTCGGCGCCGCCCTCGGGCGAGACCGCGAACGCCGCCGCGAGGCGATACACCAGGTTCAGAAGGACGCCCTGATCCGACCCGAACCCGCCGAACGACGTACGGACCATGCCCGGCTCGAAGCAGTTAACGGCGAGCTCGGGGCAGCGGCGCTGTAGCTCGCGTGTGAAGAGGACATTCGCGAGCTTCGACGCCGCGTACGCCGTCGGGCCGGACACGGTCGTGTCGGTCGCGATCTTGTCGAGCTTGATGTCACCCATCGCCTGCATCAAGCTCGCTGTCGAGACGACACGCGCGCCGGCCGTGGCGCGGAGGAGGGGGAGGAGGGCCGTCGTGAGCTGGAAGTAGCCGAGGTGGTTGAGCGCGAAGGTCAGCTCGACGCCGTCCGGGCCGAGAGTCGGCGCCTTGAAGGTCGCGCCGGCGTTGTTGCACAGGAGGTCGAGCCGGTCGTGCTTGGCCTTGAACTCCTGCGCGGCTCGCCTAATGTCGGCCATGCGGGAGAGGTCGCACACGAGCGAATCGAGGTGGTCGTTCCCGCTGGAAGCGCGCAGCTCCTCAAGGACCCGCGCCGTCTTGTCCTTGCTGCGTCCGACGATGGTGAGATGCGCGCCGCGCCCGGCGAAGTGGGCGGCGGCGGCCTTGCCGATGCCGTCCGTCGCGCCGGCGAGGAGGATGACTTTGCCCGCGAGGTCGTGTTGCGTGGCCATTGCGGCGGTGTGTAGTGAAGAGGAAAGCAGAGGAAGCGAGCGAGGAGGCCTTTTGTACGGCGACACGGGAGACCTGTTCCGTCCGACCCGTCGCACAAGCTGGGGAGCCGGGGGACGTCGCCAGCGCCGGCACACTCATGTCGGCCTCCGCCCGACCGCCCCAGGCATTACCAGGTCCCTTGATAGCACGCAAGCGGAATGCACCCTGGACTAACCTCGGCGAGCGCGTTGGACCGCCGAATGCAGACGAGGAGCGGGAGGAACTGATGAAGACGGGGAGCGGCGACGGCGCAGCGGGAGCTGCTCTCGCTACACTGGGAGGTCAGAGCAGCTTGAACCAGCGGGCAGAGCGCACAAGAAGCCTGTTCGGCGCGATGCATGTGGGTCGTCGCTGCGAAAGAGTCGACGTCTCTCTCGCGCTCCTCCCACCCACCTGCGCTCGCCCGATCCGCCAAGCTGGAGCAGCTCGAAGAAGGCTTGCTGCCCGCCTCGTGGCACCGGCGCACGGGCTCGATGCTCCCAACCTCCTCGCCGCGCTCCTCCTCGCCCCACCTCATCGACGACATCGCCTCTTCCCGGCGCCTCTCGCTCGACAGCCTCCCTGCGCCTGTCCGCCGCGCTCTCTCCCACCCAGTCGCGCTCCGCCTCCGCACCTACAAGCAGCAGCACCCGCGGCGGACCCTCGCGCTCCTCATCCTCGCCGCCCTCGCAGCAGGCTGGGGCCTCGTCGCCGGCGTGCTCGCGTTCCTGGACGCACGCGCCGAGATCCCCTACGGGCACAGTGCGCTCGCGTGGGGCACGCACCCCGACGCGGTCGTCAACTGGGGCGACTACGTCGGGCTGGGGCACCAGCGCGCGAAGGTGCTCGCGGGAACGCCGCAGGGGTACGCCGACATCGGGGACTGGTTCCCTCGGCTCGAGAAGGAGCTCGCCGGGCCGCTGTACCGCCGCAGGCGGAGCGCGGAGGAGAAGGCGCGCGGGGACGAGCCGCAGGACCTGAGCGAGGGGAGGGGGAGGAAGGCCAGCGGGGGTGCACCGAGGGACCGCCATGGCGTCCTTGGCGGCGCGAGCGTCGAGTGGAGCACGGGCGTCGTCGGCAGCGGGACGTGGCTCGGCCCCGGCGTCGACATGCGCAAGGACGGCTCGTCTGCGCCCGCTTCCCTCGGCGACGACGATGCCGCGCAACCGGCGTCCTCCGCCGCGGCGATGATGACGCCCGGGCACGTGGCGCTCACGGAGCACATCGTCGAGAAGGGCTGGGTCTTCCTCGACGAGGAGGACCGCGCCAACACGGCCAAGCTGCAGGCCGAGGCGCATGACAAGGACTTCTTCGAGACACTCCCGCTGCGTGAGCGCGTCCGCGGTGACCCCGCGGGCATGCGCGAGGCGGCCGAGGGCTGGGCGCGTGTGTATGCCGCGATGGACACGCCTGCGCCGAAGAGCGCGCTCGAGGTCCAGCTCGAGCGGATGGTTCGGCGCGTGCCGGTTGTCGTGTTCAGCAAGACGACGTGTCCGTGCGTACTTGTTCGCTTCATCTGCTGCAGTAGGAGGACTGACAGAGCTTGCGTGCAGGTACTCGAAGCGCGCGAAGGAGCGGCTTAAGGATCTCGACCTGTATCCGGCAGTGCACGTCGTCGAGGTGGATCTACGGCGTGCGTGCTCTTGTGGCCTCTGCTCCGCTAACATTCGCTGACCCTCTCGCCTGCCGCGCGCAGCCGACATGCCGCAGCTCAAGGGCCTGCTCAAGCGGCGGACGAACCACTCGACGTGGCCCAGCATCATCATCGGCTCGCGGTCGATCGGCGGGTCGGACGACCTCGAGCGGCTGCTGGCGAGCGGCGAGCTGGGCGAGATGCTCGAGGAGGTCGGGGTCAAGTGGAGCGGGCCGTAAGATCGCGAAGAGGAGGCGCCTCGGAGAGATAGACACTGGATAGACGCGTTGTTGTACCACTTTCGCGAGTTCGCCTGAGTTGTGCAGCTGTGAGAGGCTCTGTGAGATGCTCGGGGCTGGCAAAAGCGGCTGACGAGGGATCTGAACTCCTGAAGTTGAGCGAGAGCACCGCCCCCTCTCCGTCCTTGCGCCCTCTCCCTCGCCTGCACTCGGCTCGGGTCGAGCTGTGCCACACCAGACTACCCCGACTGGTGTCTTGCTAGCGTACAAGCACGCGCACGACTCGCCCCCGCGCGTCCTCGCCTCCCTCCATTCATCATCGCCCGGCGCTCCTCTCCGTCGACCGACCCACCTCCCGTCAAGCTCAGCACACTCCGAGTGCACCTCGTCGCTATGCCCACCATGCCGCCCCTCTTGCCGCGCAAGACCGGCGCCGACAAGGTGCCGCTGCCGCTCTCGAGGGACAAGGTGGGGGGCTCGAAGGACCCGGCGCGTGCGGACGAGGGCGACCCGAGCAAGGAGTGCGTTGCCCAGGCCTCTCCTACGCCGCACTCGGATGCGGATCACGTACGGCGGGCTCACACGACGCGGGTGCGCAGGTACCAGCTGCAGGAGAAGCTCGGCGTCGGGAGCTTCGGCGTCGTCTACAAGGCGTGCGTACCCTTATCCTGCTCCCTCTTGCTCATCGAGGCGTCACCGACGTGCAGAGGATGGCACTTACCATTGTGGCATCCGCACAGCATCCACATCCCGACCTCGCGCCCTGTCGCCATCAAGATCATTGACCTCGAGCACTCCGACGACGATATTGCCGAGATCCAGCTTGAGATCTCGCACCTCGCAGACTGCGACTCGGAGTGGGTCACGCGGTACTATGGGAGCTTCCTCCGCGGGTGGAAGCTGTGGATCGGTGAGTCCGCTTCGCCTCGCCCGTCGTGTGGTTCCATCGGAACTACGCTGCTAGGCTGCTTGCGCGCGTAGCGACCCTCTCACAACGGTTTACCCGCAGTGATAGAGTACCTTGCCGGCGGATCTTGCCTCGACCTTGTGCGTCTACACCCCTCTTCTTCATCCGTACCCGCCTGACCCGCCTCGCCCGCCCGCAGCTCAAGCCCGGCCCGTTCTCCGAAGCGCACATCGCCATCATCTGCCGCGAGCTGCTCCTCGGCCTCGAGTACCTGCACAACGAGAACAAGATCCACCGCGACATCAAGGGTGCGCCCTCTCGAAGCTCCCTTCGCCGTCTGCACGAGACTGACGCCCGCCCAAACAGCTGCGAACGTGCTGCTCTCCGCAAGCGGTGGTGTCAAGCTGGGTGCGCAGACTTCGCTCCTCCCGCTCGTCGCTCTTCCGCTCACCTCGTCGCATCGCAGCCGACTTCGGCGTCGCCGCGCAGCTTACCGCAACGCTCGGACGCCGCAATACCTTCGTCGGTGCGTCCGCTTCCCCATGGCTCATACCTTCACCATGCTCACCCTGCCGCGCGCAGGCACGCCGTACTGGATGGCGCCCGAGGTGATCCGCCAGGCCGGGTACAACAGCAAGGCGGACCTCTGGTCGCTCGGCATCACGGCGATCGAGCTCGCAAAGGGCGAGCCGCCCCTCGCCGAGTACCACCCGATGCGCGTGCTCTTCCTCATCCCCAAGGCGCGCCCGCCCAGCCTCGAGGGGAGGTTCAGCGACGCGTTCAAGGACTTTGTCGCGCTGTGCTTGATCAAGGACCCGAACGAGGTGCGTCTTGTAGTTGTCTCGCGCTCGTACAGGCTGGTTACCGCCGCGTGCTGACGCTCGAACGATCGCCGGCGAGCAGCGCCCGACGGCCAAGGAGCTCCTCCAGCACCGCTTCGTCAAGTACGCGCGGCGGACCTCGCAGCTGGCCGAGCTCATCGAGCGGTACGCCGACTGGCGCGCGAACGGCCCGCGCAAGGGCAAGGGCAAGGACGGCGGCAAGGGCAAGGGCGCCGACCCGACCAAGGACGAGACGATGAAGGGCACGGTTGCGAGCGCGTGGGCGTTTGACACGCTCCGCGCGGAGTCGTCGGACGAGGGCGGGACTATCGCGAGGGTGCAGGCGGTGCGTTGCACCCCCTATTTCCGCTCTAGCTTCCCGCCTGACTCGGATCCGCCCGCCGCAGCCGCAACCTGCCGATGCGGACCTCGCCGCGCTCTCCGCACCGACCCCGGCCACCGAGCCCTCGATGGCCTCCCTCCTCGCTGCGTCCGCCTCCCCCGCCCGCGCAGCCGTCAACGACCTTCCGTACCAGCCGAACCCGCCGCTGGCGGGGGCCGCGCGGGAGAGGGATCAGAGCCCGAGCAAGCGCAACTCGTACCGCGCGAGGAACGACATCAACGGGACGGTGCTTGCCGCTGGGGATGTCGGGTCGGGGTGAGTCGCTTGAACGGTTGCTCGACAGGGGCGAGCGCAAGGCTCGACCCCGTCCTCGACGTACGCCCGCGCGGACCTGGCTGACAGGCGATCACACCCACAGGCTGAACACCGTTCGCCCGATCAAGCGCCTCGACTCGGCGGGCTCGCACCGCGCTTCGACCGAGTTCATCCGCTCAGCGTCTCAGCGCGCACGGGAGCGCACCCACTCGGCGTCGTCCTCCGCTGCGTCGAGCTCGCTCTTCTCGACCGAGGCGGACGAGAAGGCGCTCACGCCCGACACGTCCGCCGCGAGCATTGAGGTGCCGCCTACGGAGCCGGACAGTCAGGGCGAGGACGCGGCGGCCGCGCGTCTTGGACGCACGGTCGTCGCGGACGTGCTCGGGCCGGTGATCGACTCGCTCTCGACGATGCCGGCGACGAAGGGGAGGAAGGCAATCGAGGTGAAGGCGGACGAGGTGCAGGCGCCGGACCTCGAGGCACTCGCGATGATCCGCAAGGGGTTCGAGGACCTTGCGGGAAGCAGCCCCGCGCTGGCGTGGAAGGTCGTTGAGGGACTGCTGGGCGGGATCAACGAGTGCGTCTTCCTCTCCTCGCTTTCTCTTCGCAACATGCTGACGACTGCGCACCTGCAGCAACGCCATCATCCGCGCGGACCTCGCGCGCGCCTCCCCCGCGCTCGCGGAGGCGTACTCGTCCTCGTCGCCCACCGCGACCGCCGCAGCGGGCGGCTCGCTCGTGTCGACGCCGCAGGGCCCGGCGGTGCTCCTCTCAACGCTCGACCGGCGCCCGCGCGGCGCGGAGGTTGAGCTCGACTCGGAGGATGAGGAGGACGAGCTCGCAGGGGAGAAGGGCGGCTCGAGGAGGGTGCCGGAGGAGCGGAGCCCGATCGCGCAGATGCTGTGGACGAGGTGGGTCGTCGGGCTGAAGGAGCAGCGTGCGTTCCCTCCCTCTCCCTCCTCTTTGGTGTACAGGGCTGAGCTCTTCTACATGCGCAGTTGGCCTCGCCTGATGGAGCAGTCCCCTTCCCCCGATATGCACCTCGCCTCGCCTTCCTCCTCCCCCTTTCTCACCAATCCCATTGTCCGTTCACCCCGCCATCACCCGCACCCTGTACCCGCCCGCATCCCATTCCCACAACTACCCTTCGTCTTTCACGTCTAATACCCTTGCCCGACCCGCCCTCGCCCTTCCGACTTCCCGCGCTCCCTCGTTCCTGTTCGTTGCCATTCCTTCCGCCCGTATCTCCTGCATACCCCTTCCCTTCTCCTCTTGTTCGCGCTCCCCGGATGCATCCTCGCTTGTTCCCTCCCGCTCTGTGCGCACGAGGGAGAAGAAGGCGGAGAGAGCGGTCGAGGGCGCGGGTTACAACACGGCAGGGACGGTACGACACTAGCGCGGAAGCGGACAGGCGGGAGTAAAAGCAACAACCACGGACGGAATACGAAGGACAGGAAAGGCGAAGGAAGGGGGACGGGGAAACTCTACACGAAGCTGCCGAGGCTTTCCTGCTCGGGCGTGCCGAACTGCGCGCATCCTCGAGTCAGTACTGTCGGGAGGGAAGAGAGAGCTGGAACGCACCGCCTCGACCGCCTTGGGACAGTGCGAGATCTGGTTCTCGGCGTCGAGCTGCGCGCACACGAACAGCGCGTCCACGGCATCGGCGACGAGCGCGTGGCACACGCGCGTCGTATATAGCGGGATCGCGTAGCTCAGTATTGCGAGTGTTGGGGCTGCGCGGCCCGAGGTGGGCGAGAGTTGCGACGAGGTAAGGAGGAAGGCGAGCAGGCCGGCGAGGAGGCCGAACCCGCTTGAAGAGATGAAGAGCGTGAGGCGGAGGAGGGCGGCTGCGGCGTCAGACTGGGGTCAGCATCTTCCGTAGAAAGCGGAGGGAGCGAGGGAGAGACGCACTGTCGCGGATATTGCGCGCACGGTTTGCGCGGAACAACGCCGCCGTCTCCCTCGCCGACGCCCAGAACGGCTCGCCCGTCATGCCCGCGTAGCTGAGCGCGTACGAGTTGAAAACCGCGGCGTACCCCGCCAACGCGGCGAACAACGGCGCGAGGAAGGCGAGCGGTCGGAGGAGGGACGGGAGGCGCGAGGACTGCAATACGCGCTGGATCGCGCGCAGGACGGCAGCGAGCGTTTCGAAGAGGGCGAGGAAGAACGATGCGGCGATGATGGTGCCGAGGGAGGGACCCGTCGCGCGCACTGTGAAGGGATGAGCAGGTCAGCCCGGTTGTACCGCTCGCTCGGGAACAGCGCAAGACGCGCCGACAGACGCCCGCGTCACCTCGAGCGGGCCCTGGTACTCCTCGCCCTCGCGCTCGAAGTACCACGTCCCGATGCACCCGCCGACGACAGCGTGGCTCAGCCCGCGCCCAATCGCGAGCGTCCAGAAGAAGACGAGGAGGGCGAGCGCCGAGCCCCAACTCGCGAGGTGCGGCGACTGCGGCGCGTGCGCGAGGAGCATTGCGATGAGGGAGACGAAGGGAAGGGTGATTATGGCGGAGAGGAGGGAGAGGGTGAGCGCGAGGAGGATGAGCGGCGGGTGGCTGAGGACGGTTTGGCAGGCGAGCTGCGGGCGGCGGTGTCAGCGTGCTTCGCTATGACACAGTAGCGAAAAGCGCACCTCGCCGACGCTGATGGCGCGGTTTAACTCCTTTCGCCGCGACAGCGCTGTCCGCCCGAGGACGAACGCAAGGAGGAAGCACCCCAAGGCGAACCACCTAACGCCGATCTTCCATCCCCTGTCGCTCGCAACTCCTGCAGCGGAGAACGACCCGGCGAAGGCGATAAAGCCCGTCGCGACGAAGAGGAGCGGACCGCCAAAGACCGCGAGGGTCATGAGCGTCGCGAGGGCGCGGTGGATGGTAAGGATGTAGCCGAGGGAGGCGATGCCTGCAACGACGGAGATGAGGGCGAGGAGGGAGAAGGTCGGAAGCGTCGCAAGGAGCGAGGCGGAGGGCGCTCCGGGTGGGAGCGGCGGGGCGGACCACCACGCCTGCAGCCCGAGCGCGGCAACGGCGATGAGCGCGACGCCGTACGCCGCGATCCACTCCGAGTCGCGGTACGCCTCGCGCGCGTTCGCGCCCCCTCCCGGACCCGGGACAGGGTAGACGAAGAGCGTCCGTCGGCCGACGAGCGGCTCGTCCATCGCGTGCGGCGCGCCGGCGTCCTCTCCCAGCGGCTGCGAGACGAACGCGCCGGGCACAGGCCCGTCGTCCTCGTCGTCCGTGTCGCTGCTCTCGCCGTCCGAGTAAACCGCCCTCGCTGCGGCCCCACCTCCCGCGACCGACTCGTACGCGCGCCACCCGCGCCCGCCCGCTCGAGTTGATGCGCCGCGCCCGCCTAGCCGCGATACGAACGCCGGGAGCGCGTGCAAGTGGCTCGCGACTGCGCTGGGGGCGAGCGAGCGCGCACTCGCCGGGGCGGGCGCGGCGCCGTCATCTGCGCTGCCGCTGTCGCTCGTGAGGGAGAAGCGCCGGTCCGAGCGGGTGCGTGCGGGCGCGTGCAACGAGTCGTCCGACCCGCCGAGGATGTCGGAGCCGGCGGCGGTCGAGGGTCCTGCCGCGGAGGGAGGGGCGACCCAGTCCGTCCGGGTCGAGTAGAACAGGGGAGCCTGCGAGGGCGCAGTCGACTGGAGCAGGTTGCTGGCGAACTGGGAGAAGTTCATCTCATCGGCGCAGGAGCGAGGATGCGGAGGGAGCGGGAGGGAGCGAGGACAAGGGGCGCCACCTCACCTCCCGCTGTCCCCGAACACGCTCATCTCTCCTCTCTTGCTCTCGACAGGGGGTGCAGTACAGCCATGCAGCGCGCATTGCACTCAGTGGCCCTTCTCGTCGCTCCCGTCGCCCGAGAACCACTCCTTGGCCTTCTGCGCATCACTCTTCTCGTCCTTCTTGTCGCCGTCCTTCTTCTCGCCGTCCTTCTTCTCCTCGTCCTCCTTCTTCTCCTCGTCTTCGTCCTCGCCCGCCGCTGCCTGCGCCGCCGTCTGCTTGTTCAGCACCTGCGAGCGCGAAGGAGGGTCAGCGGAAGTTCCGGCGCGGGGAGAGAGGTAGGGCGCACCAGGTCGTGCAGCGCGATGACGGCGCGGATGAGCGAGGAAAGGTACATGACGAGGAGCTGGTCATTCGTCGCAACGGTGAACGGCCGCTTGCTGCCGTCGCTTGTCTCGCCGCCGCTGACCGCCGCCTCGAGGTTGGGCAGGAGGTTGAAGATGTCCTGCAGGTTGTACACGATTTGGTGGTTGATCGGCAGCTGGCCCGCGACGACCTGCTCGAGGTACTCCTTGATCTCGCCGAGGCGCGTGCTCAGCCCCCGCAGCGACGCGAGCTGCCCCGCGACGCGCGACGACAGCGTCCCGACGCTCAGGTTCTTGATGTCGCGCAGGAGATGCTCGACGCCAATTTCCTCGGCCTCCTCGGCCTCGATCGAGGACGGCACGTGCACAAACGTCTTCTGCGACGCCGTCCCGTCCTGCGTGTGCGCGAGCTCCGGGTCAGCGGGAGCGTCTCGGGGAGGAGCGCGCGTAGACGCACATCCTTGATCTCCTCGACGGCAAAGTAGGCGTCGGTGGGGATGCCACCGCCGCCGCGCTCGCCGTCTGGCCGGACGTCGACGATGACCATGACGGGCTTGGGCGTGAAGCGCTTGATGACCTCGTTGATCTCGAGGTCGGACGCTCGCAACCGCGGGCCCGTGTGGTACCACCCGATCAGCTTCTCGCGCGCTGCAGGGAGTACTGTCAGTACGAGTACGTGCGAGGAGGGGAGGAGAGGGGCGCACCGTTGACCTTCTTGAACATGTCGTTCATCGCCTCGATGTAGTTGTGGTCGAGGAACCACGTCCGCGGGTCCTTCTCATCCTCCTCGAACGGTACTGTGTATGGGCGACCTTGTCAGTACCCGAGAGCGAGCGCCGCGCCTGATCTGTAGGGGGGACGGCGGCCTCCCCACATCGCGCCTCCCACATAGCCCAGAGAAGCCTGCGAGCGCACCTGCGAACGAGTTTGCGACGTTGTACCCCCTCGGGCCGAGGTCCTGTCCGAGGAGGATGCCTACGACGCGCTTGCGGGTGGTCTTTGCGACGCGGTGGAAGTGGTCCTGGATCGAGAGGAGGACGAGCGGGTGGACGACGCAGCTCTTGGCCGAGAGGGCGAGGACGTCGTCGGTCGTCGACATGGCTCGCGGGTGGAGAGGGGAGGGCGGGCGGGGGATGACGACGCGAGGAGGAGGAGGGGGAGGGGTGCGGTGCGGCGGGAGGGTGCGGGTGGGTCGATGTGCTGAAGTTCGAGCTGGCAGGTGCAGTCAGAGCTCTGCAGGTGCTCGCAGCGGGATTTGGTCAGAGCAGCACCGCGTCGCCGACGGTCGTCTCTCTCGCCTCGACCCCTCACCCCGCCTCGCTTCGACCCCGCTAGAGAGGCTGCTGTGCTTGCCCGACTAGCTTTTTGAATCCCGCTCGCCGTCGCTCGCCCGCTTCCAGCTTCGGGCTGAGCTCCCCGTGACCGCCTCGCCGCCTCAGGTCTCCACCTCTCGGCCTCGCCCGCACTCCCTCTCATACGCTTCTAAACGCCGTTCCAACTAGACAACACCGATTCTCCGGGCGCGCACGTGGCGCGCGACGTCGGCGTCTGCCGCGCCCAGACTCCTGATTACAAGCCGGCGCTCGACTTCCTCCCTCACGCCGGACGCCGGCATCGCTGCCTTTGCGTGCCATCGCGCTCGGCAGCGGATCATCGCTGCTTTGCGGGCTCGCGCGCGATCCTAGCCGGCAACGGCGATGAGATTTGAGTGGCTCTGAGGCTGCAGAACGACCGATGCCTGTCCCGGAGCGCCTGTGACGGCCCTCCATGCCACCCCGTACGCTCACGCCCGGAACCATCAGGATGCTTTGTGCTACGCACAGCCGCAGGCAACGACAACTGACCGCGGGGTGCCGGCAGGAGCGAGCACACGCTTCTCAAGCACTCGCCGGCGGTCTGATCCCGCGCCTGCGCCCCGCCCCTTGCTCTACGCAACGCCGCGTGCCCTACGCAACACCCTCACCTCCGTCTCTCACGAGCTGTGCTCGTCTTTCCGCGATGGCCTCTATGGGGCTCTCAGGGGGACAGACGGCGGTGTGAGGGTCGGGAATCATGTACAGCTCGTAGCAGTTCGCCGATGGATAGCAGCACACAGTACAGCCTCTTGGTGCACAGCAAGAGAGCCGCGAAAATGGAGCGGAAGCCGCGGAGAAGCGGTTGGCCCGGGTTCGAGCTGTGTTCCTCGCCGTCCTCATCTCGACCTCGCTCCCGCCCCACCCCGCGCCATGTGAGCCCAGGCGAGCATTGCAGCACCCTCAGGGCAGCTCACTGACCCATCCACCCCGCAGGCCCGCCCCAGCAGCAGCAGCGGACGCTGCTCCCCGCTCATCGCGCGTCCTCACCTTCAAGGGCGCCGCGCACCTCCGCCACCGCCTCGTTCTCTCCCTGCTCTCGCGCCGCCCCGTCCGCATCGACGCCATTCGCGCCGACGACGACGAGCCCGGTCTCCGGCCCTACGAAGTGTCGTTCCTTCGCCTCGTTGAGAAGCTCACGCAGGGCTCCCGCCTCGAGATCTCGTACTCGGGCACCGCGCTCCTCTTCCACCCGGGCACCATCCAGGGCGGACAGGTCACCCACCAGTGCCCGAACGACCGCGGCGTCGGCTGGTTCCTCGAGCCCCTCCTCGCCATTGCGCCCTTCGGCAAGAAGGACCTCGCTCTCACTCTGCGCGGCGTCACCACCGACGGCCGCGATGCCAGCGTAGACACGATCCGCACGAGCGGCCTCCCCCATCTCGCCATGTTCCTCGACGCAGACGGCCTCGAGCTGCGGGTGCGCGCACATCCTCCTAGTCTCCCCCACATCCCGCTCACCGAGCTGACCTTACCACTCGCAGATCACCAAGCGTGGCCACCCGCCTCTTGGCGGTGGCGAAGTGACGTTCACCTGCCCGTCCGTTCGCGCAATCAAGAGCGGGTTCGACTTCACCTCTGTCGGGCGGATATCCAAGATCCGCGGCATCGCGTGCGTCCTTCTCTCTCTCTTGTCCGTGTGTCAAGCTGACGAGCATTCCTGCGCACAGCCACTCGGTCCGCGTCTCGCCGCAACTCGCGAACCGCCTCGTCGCGGCGGCACGGTCGGTGCTGAACCGGTACATCCCCGATATCTACATCTACACGGACGTCTACCGTGGCGAGGACAGTGGAAAGTGCGTCCATTTCGTGCCCTTCCGTTTCAGCAGCTCGGGCTAACCACGCACCCGCAGGTCCCCCGGCTACGCCATCACGCTCGTCGCCTCGTCGACGTCGCACGTCCTCCACTCTGCCGAAGCTTCTTCCTGCCCGCCCCCTTCCGCCTCCTCCTCCTCCTCCGCACCCGCCGAAGCGCCACACCCGCCCGTCCCCGAAGACCTCGGCATCGCATGCGCGCGCCTCCTCCTCGACGAGGTCCGCCGCGGCGGGTGCGTCGACCGCGGCTGGGAGTGGCTCGTCACGACTATGCTCGTCCTCGGCGGGGAGGACGTCGGCCGTGTGGTGGTCGCCGGGCCGTTCGAGGCGTTCTTGTGCGTTTCTCTCCCTCCTCCCGCTCGCCCACACGGGGAGGGAAGGCTGACGAGGACGATGTGCAGGATCGAGCACCTCCGCGACCTCAAGGCCTTCTTCGGCACGACGTTCAAGATCAAGGATGCGGTGCGGACTGCCGCTGCGCTCGGCGCGAAGGAGGGTGAGGATGCGGAGGACGCGCCGATGCCGAGTGCGGGCGGGGCGGCGCCCCCGCAGGAGTATGTGCTGAGCTGTGTCGGGACGGGGTTCACGAACACGGCGAAGCGGGCGGGCTGAGCGGGAGTACGGAGCTGTGGAAGGGGAGAGGGCGGAGGTGGATTGGTCGGCGTTGTTGTATTACCAGATGCGGGTGCCCTCGTAGTTCCTGTGTGGGCAACTGGAGAGCATCGTGAGAGCGTGTAGGGCAGCAGAGCGAGGTTGAAGGGTTCATCGCCTCGACGAGGAGGGGGTCTCCCCGGTTCGAGTCTCCCCCTCTCGCCAACCCCCTCGATTCCCGCGTCCTTGAGCGCCCAGCTGCTCACCACTTTCCTAGACCCGCCCAGCACCCTCCGCACGCACAGCAGCGCCCTCCCGCGATGGTGGCCATCAACGGCGACTCGCCCGCCATTTCGACCGCCAACAAGTCGCGCGGGCAGCTCAAGCGCCTCAAGAAGAAGGCAAAGGGCAAGACGGGCGCACAGCAGAACGCGGACGATGCCCCTGTCGATGACCGCCCGAGGGAGAGGGCGCCGACTGTCGTGCGTCCCGCTCTGGTTCCCCGCCCGTGCAGGGCTTGTCCGCCCCCGTAGTGTGGCTGACGATTGACTTTCTGCCGCACAGGAGCCGGCAGCGCCCGCAGACGACTCCAAGATCAAGCTCGAGGACGGCGTGTCGGGCATCCCTGACAGCTTCGCCCACGTCTTTGCGCACTTCCAGCTCCCGGGCGACGATGCCAGCGTGCGTGCTTTTCCCTTTCGTACCCGTGCACGCGCGCTTACCACTCGCGAGGTACAGGGGGAGAACGGCAGCGGCGCCATCGACGGCAAGGGCGAGGTGATCTACTCGGACGACGAAATGCCGTCCGAGGACGACGAGACGCCCGCCGAGCTCTCGAAGCGCAAGCAGCGCAAGGCGAGCCGCCTCAGCGTCGCCGAGCTCAAGCGCCTCGTCAAGAAGCCAGAGGTCGTCGACTGGGTCGACGTTTCGGCCAACGACCCGCGCCTCCTCGTCCAGATCAAGAGTCACAGGAACACCGTGCCCATCCCGCAGCACTGGAGCCAGAAGAGCGCCTACCTCGCGGGGAAGCGCGGTATCGAGAAGCCGCCTTACCAGCTCCCGAGTGCGTTCCTCTCCTCTCTCTCTCCAGGCTCAGGTGATCCTCCCGCTTACACCCGTGCGTTACGCAGGCTTCATCGCCGACACGGGCATCGCGACGCAGCGCGACGCGGTCAAGGAGAAGGAGGACCAGCAGTCGCTCAAGCAGAAGACGCGCGAGCGCGTGCAGCCCAAGATGGGCAAGATCGACATCGACTACCAGAAGCTTCACGATGCCTTTTTCAAGTACCAGACCAAGCCCAAGATGACCGAGTTTGGCGAGGTGTGCGTCTGGCCTTCCTCCTCCCCTTCTCTCCCTACGCGCTGGGCTGACACGCGCGCCCGCCCCGCAGGTACTATGAGGGCAAGGAGTACGAGACCAAGCTGAAGGAGAAGCGGCCCGGCGACCTCTCGGACGAGCTCAAGGAGGCGCTCTCGATCCCGCCGCTCGCACCGCCGCCCTGGCTGATCAGCATGCAGCGTTACGGCCCGCCGCCGAGCTACCCGAACCTGCGCATCCCCGGACTCAACGCGCCGATCCCCGAAGGGTGCGCTTTCCCTCCTCGTTCTCCTCGCTGCGAGCTAACCATGCTCCGCGTGCAGCGCCGCATGGGGCTTCCACCCCGGTGGATGGGGCAAGCCGCCCCTCGACGACTACGGCCGCCCGTTGTACGGCGACATCTACGGCGTCGCGCCGACGGGCCAGGACGTGCAGGTTGGCGAGCCGATCGAGCGGGACCCGTGGGGCGAGCTGGAGCCGGAGGAGGAGGGTGCGTCCTGCTTTATGTTTCCGCGCGAGCCGACGCTGACCAAGAAGTGCCCGCAGTATCGGAAGACGAGTCGGAGGAGGAGGACGAAGACGAGGAGGAGGGCGAGCCCGCGCCCGCAGACGGGCTGCAGACGCCCTCCGGGCTCGAGACGCCCTCGGGCCTCGCGTCCGTCACGTCGACGGTGCCAGGCGGGCTCGAGACGCCGGACTTCCTCGAGCTGCGGAAACGGCGCGAGGAGACCGAGCCGGACGGCGCCGACGCTGGCGGCCCCCGCGAGCTCTACCAGGTCCTCCCCGAGCGCGAGTCGCGCATGCGCGGCTTCATGGGCTCCGACCGCGTCTACGACGTCTCGGCGCTCGGCGCGGCGGGAGCTGCCGCGGCCCCGCCTGTGCTCGGGCAGGAGGAACGCGGGACGAAGCGCAAGGCCGGCGGCGTCGACGTCGCGCTCGACGCGGGCGAGCTCGAGGGCCTCAGCGAGGCGGACCTCCGCGCGCGGTACGAGCAGGCGAACCGCGCCGGTCGCGGCGGCGGGACGCACGAGGACTTCAGCGACTTTGCGGCGGCCGAGGTTGCGAAGCGGCGGAAGATGGCCGAGAGCAAGAAGCGCGACCAGGGCGGGCAGAAGGAAAAGTTCAAGTTCTGAGCGGGTCCCTAGCCTCTGCAATGTTGTTCCCGCCTCCCTCTCGCGCTCGAGAGCCGTTTCGCGAAAGTCGACCCTACCCTCCGGAACAACTCCGGCTCACCTCAGCTCCTCCTCCTCGCCTTCGTCCCAAACCTCGCACGATGCTCCGCGCGCCGCTCCGCTCGCTCCCGCGCACGCTCCCTGCACGCTCGGTGCAGCCGCAGCTCCGCCACGCGACGACGTCGACGGCGCAGCGCCGCTTCGCCGTGTACCAGTCGCAGACGACCAACCCCGTCCTGTACGCGTCGCTGGGCCTTGCGGCGCTGTTCGGTTGGACGGCGGCGATCCTCACGGTTGGCGGGAAGAGCGGCAAGCGCGCTCAGCAGGAGAAGGACCACAAGAAGGGTGCGTTCGCCTTCCTCCTCATTCGGGGGCGATGAGTGCGCGAGATGTCGGGCCAACTGGGCGCGCTGTGCCCTTGCGGGTCTGCTTCTATGAGCGCATCGCTGCGTGCATCTGCGCCCAGCTTTGCGCGTGCTGCTGAGGTTCCGCCGACTTCAGCATCGCTGACCTCCCTCCGCTTTCTTACCGCAGCCTCGACTGAGGCGACCCAGTCTCTCGCGCCCGCCGTGGCGCCGGCAGCAACCGAGCCCTCCCCTGCATCCGCCGCCGACCCCGCCTCGCAGCAGGCGGCATTCAACCCTGAAACGGGCGAGATCAACTGGGACTGCCCCTGCCTGGGCGGGATGGCCGACGGGCCCTGCGGCGAGGACTTCAAGGCGGCCTTCTCGTGCTTCGTCTACTCCGAGGCCGAGCCCAAGGGCATCGACTGCGTCGAGAAGTTCCGCGGCATGCAGGAGTGCTTCCGCAAGCACCCTGACATCTACGGCGATGGTGCGCCCTCGTCTCTCTCTTTCTCTTTTTGTGCTTTGTGCGGGGTTGACGAGCAGTGCGTGCGCAGAGTCGGAGGACTTGGCGGCGGAGGACGAGGACGAGGGCTTCGACCTCATCTCCCGGGCAGAGGCGGCCCTCGCGCTCCCGGACGAGCACTTCCTCGAGGAGGTCGCCAAGGAGGCGCCAACGAAGAAGCCGGCAGAGGCGGCGGCGAACTTGGAGTAGGATGGGTTGTAGACGGGAACAACGAGCAAACGCATCGCAACTCTCCCTCTGCCGGGCTCTCGCTCGCTTGCGGTGGAGCTAACAGAGAGCGGGGATGTGAAACTGACGAAGGCGCTCAGGGCACTGTGGTGTGGCCTTATCTGCCTGTCTTGCGGCTCGCTGGACGAAAGGGAGAAGGGAAGAAGAGCTGGGAAGGAGGTTGTTGCCGAGTCCCGGGGTCGCGTTCGCACTGCCGTTGCGGCTTGGCTGAGCATCTCTCTCACGAACAGGCAAGGCTGAGCTAGGGTGAGCAGCGAATCAGCAACCTAGGACGGAGAACAACCCGTTGACCGATATAATTGCAAACTGCAAGAGAACGCTTCAACTGATTCTTCGATAGTATAGTGGCTAGTATATTGCCTTGTCAGTGCCCTCACCGGTGCAGCGCGGCAGAGACCCGGGTTCAATTCCCGGTCGAAGAGCTTTTGCTCCCCCTTGCGAGCGGGGTTTCATTGCCCAAAGCCGCGCCAGCTTCCTTTTTGCTAGGCTGGCTGCACCGAGAGGCGCGGGGACACAAACATGCAAACATGCCCTGGGCCCGACGCAATCCGACCGACGACCCCTCGTCCCCCTGAAAATGCGGCGAAAGAGCGCTCCGCCGCTGTCAAGCCGCTGTCGTTCGACGTCGAAAGCGCGACTTGTGTTACGGCACGATGGACGGCAGGCTTTACTTTGCTCTCGCACTCACGTAGACACTGCTAGGACGGCTGCAGGAGGAGAGAGTCGATGCGATCGCGTTACAAGCTACAAATCTACGTGTTCCAGCAGCGCTGCTCCTGCTGCCGGTTCTTCCGGTCTCCGAAGGGAGCATGAGCTGCAGACCATGCGTAGCGCACGCTGCCAGGAGGAGCGGGAGCGGCAGGGGGTTCTGTAAACAGGGCGGTCAGCCAACATGCCCCCTCGACGACGGCGGTGAAGCATTCTGGTCCGGAAACTGGTGCTCACCTGTTGTGCACCTACTGCGTACATCAACCAGTGATCGTGCAAGGAGCAGGGCGGAAAAGCGGCGGGCGGATTGTTTGGTGTCGGCGAGGCGGCGCGGAGGCGCGCGCGCGCTGGCGAGCGTGCACCGATCAGTATGTAGCGGGAGCTGCGCGAACGCGAGCGCGCGGAACAGGAGGGGCGAGTAGAGGAGGAGGGAGGGATGGTTGAGCGAGGAGCGGGAGGCGCGCGCATGCGGCGAAACGGCGGCGGCGGCGCTTTTCAGGGGACACGGGGTCGTTACGCTTCAAGCGGGCCCGACCAGGACCGGAAGCTGGCCTTGGATCTTGCACGCCTGATCCTGCGGAGCCCGCGTGAATGGGTGTAGCAAGAGTGACAAGACTGGATCTCGCAGTTGACGCACACCATCTGCACTGCGAGGCAGCTTGGAGCCGTCGGGGGCAAAGGGGGCAACAGGCAGTGAAGCAAAAAGAAAGGCGTGACTGGGGATCGAACCCAGGTTGGCTGGAGTTGCATTAGTCAGAACCAGCAGTACTAACCACTATACTATCTCGCCTTGTATGTATCCGCTGTCTGCCATGCGCGCACACATTCTGTGTTGCAGTACACGGCATCTCATCTCGGCAGCTGCAGTTTCGCTTGTCACCCTGTTTCTCTTCTGCCGCGGTGGCAGCGCCCTATCTGGCGTACGATTGAGCAAGTACGTCGGTCAAGCAATTCCCATCACTCACCACCTCCCGCGAGAGGTTCATCAGCTCCTCCCCGACCTTTTCACCCTCGTGAGCTGGAGGAGAGCTACTCGCTGCAAAGACCTGAGCCCTCACACATCTCTCCCGACGAAGCTATCCTCGAGCGCATGGATTGGGACGAGGGTGCGCGAGAGCAGAATGACCGTTCCACGGAACCATTACCGACAGCCTAGAAAGAGCAACTGAACCGCTACGCCGGCGAGACCCATCTATAACCAGTAGAGAGAGAGAGTGAAAGAGCGAAAGGAAGGAGGGGAGGGAACAGAGAGGGGGCGCTTCAAGCGCTTTTCAAGCGCACGCCGCGCCTAGAGGTCCCAGAAGCGAACGATACGACGCCATCCGGTCGCCTTGACGGGATGGCCCGGCTCGTTTGCGATGACGTTGCCCTCCTGCACAGGTTCATTGACCCTGGTCAGCCAAAAGGTGAAGGAGACGGTGTGGGAGAGAGGGACGCACGGTATCCTTGTTGTCCCAGGCGTTCTGCGTCTCGCCAAGGTAGTAGTTGCCTGCACGAGATGTGTGTGAGCGGTGGCGAGCGAGGCATGGGAAGACCAGGGACGCACTCTGGAAGCACGCCGCGATGAGCGCGATGAAGGAGAGGCCGAGCGCGCCGGCCCACAGCGGGTAGACCGTGGCCCTGCGAGCAAGTACAGCGTCAACGAGCGCGCAGGGAGTAGAGAACGGCGGCAGGACGCACTCGTACGCCTTGATTGCGCCCTGGCGGAGCGGGGAGTCGTAGTCGTACGCCTTGATGGCCGTAACTGCGCGCCAACGCTTGGTAGGCAGCAGAGACGGGGAGGCAGAGAACGTACTGCTGTCGAAGAGGGTCGCGATCTCGGTGTCGTTCGCGACGGAAACAGGGATGTGCGTGCGAAGGTTGCCCGGCATGTGCCGTTCCAGACGGCAGCGGCGACGGCCTCACCGATGCCAGCGCCGACGGCGGACCACAGGCCGAGGAGCGCAATGGCAAGCGCGACGTCCTGGTGGGGGACCGAGGCCTGCGAGCCGACCTGCGAGCCGACGACCGAGAACGAGCCGCCGATACCCTGCAAGCAGCTCGTCAGCGGGGGCCGGCAGGGTGATGAACCAGCTGGCGCACAGTGAAGGCCTGCGAAAGAACAAGGCGGGCCGTGTCGTGCACACCGTTCTTGTCGACGAGGAGACCGTAACCGATGATCTTGAGGGCAAGGCCGATGAGCTGGAGGAACTTGTAGCGGTGCGTGATGCGCTGGATCACGCCCGCCACGACGCCGCCAAAGCAGAGCGCGACGGTCAGCGTGTTGTTGAAGTCTGCAAGTGAGTATGGACGCAGGGGGGAAGAGAGGGGAGGTAGACGGCGAGTTGGGAAGGTCAGCGGGTCTCCAACGTTTTTCGTGACGGAGTGACCACGCACAGTTCCACTCCTTCGGCGTGTAGTCGGTGACGACGTAGACGTAACTGTGGAGCGAGAGGCGAGGTCAGCCTAGGCCGAAGAGGACAGCAGACGAGCCGTCTGGGGGAGGCGCTGCTTTCACCGTCCTCTGCCGGATGGAAGGGGGACTCACGACGCAAGGTAGTTAAGCTGCATGTAGCCCGCGAGCATGTAGATGAAGTCGATCAGGACGGCGGTCATGAACGTGCGGTTCTTGATGAGGCGGACCGGCGACGAGGGGAAGCGCGCCCACTTCCACTCGTACAGGGTGTACGCAATGAGGAAAAGCGGGCCGAGAACAAACATGGCGATGAGGGAAGGGTTGTTGTAGCCGCCCTTGGCCGACGACTTGAGCGAGAAGGGGAGGAGGAGCTGCGGAACGCGAGCAAGGCGACGAGACGGGCACGAAGTCAGTTTACAGCCACCGTACGCGCACAGCTCCACGCTGTGGTACATTCGGTCGTGAGGCAAGAGGAAAAGGACGTACGAGAGACCATCCGCAACCGAGGAGGATGAGGCCGAACCCGTCGAGCTCCTGCCAGGCGAGCCAAATGCGCGCGCCGAGGCCCATCTTCGCCTTGACCGCGGGCATCCGGTACTCGAAGCCGGGCTGAGCGACCCGCTCGCCGTTCTGCTCCGCAGCGAGCTTGGCGTCCTTGATGGCATCGCCGGCGGAAGCGACGGCGATGAGCCCCATCTTGCGCGACTTGTGCTGAAGCCAGAAGAGGAAGATGATGCCGGGGAGCATAACACCGGGGAAGATGATGGCATACATGCCGTAGCCCCAGCGCCCTGTGCGAGAGAGAAGGTCGACCAGTCAGTCGCAGGTTCGGCGTGCACCGCGAGAGCCCCGAACGTGTGGGACTCGACGTACAACCGTCGCTCGTGCTGAGGTTGCTGACGATGTACGAGGTGTACCACGGCGTAACGATGTAGGGCGACGAGAGAAGGCCTTGCGCGAGACCGCGCCACTGGAGCGGACAAAGATCGGCGGCTAGGATTGACGAGATGAGCGCCAAGCCGGCACCACCGATGGACGCGAAGACCTGGCCGACAATGTAGGCGGCGAGGGTGGGCGACTGCGACGAGCGGGAGGGTCAGCGAATCCGTCCCCGGCAGCGAAGAGCGTCGGGAAGAGCGCGCTCTTCCGCACTCTGTGTGCTCTCCCGCACTGAACCGCGAAGAAGGCTCGGACGCACCTTGAGAATGATGATAAAGCCGACGACGTAGGAAATCATGGCCACGACGAGGAGCCAAGGGCGGGAGAAGACGTCGGCGATCTTGGCGAGGACTGCGGGCGAGCGCGCGGGACCGAGCTGGTCAGTACCGCTTCTCTGCGCAATACGGAGATGAACGGTGAGCGTACAAGGCGTGCAGACCGACGAGATGATGCCCGTAGCGATGTTGGTCGCCGAGATGCCGGTCGAGTGGTTTGCGAAGGAGGAACTGGCGAGCGCGGCGAACGACCACGTCGTCGAACCCGCTTGACAGTATGCCCAGAACATCGCGAAGATGGAGATACCGATGCCGTAGAGCATCCAGCGGCCCGAGTTGTCCTCGGCGTGCGCGGCAGCGGCGATGGCCTCCATCTGCAGGACACCGTTCGTCTTGTGCACATCCTTCGTGTTGTAGTCAGGCGTATGCATGGACGGTGCGGCGGACGACGGCGCCTTCTCGTCGTGGTCGGAGTGCGCCTCGAGATCCGCGGTCGCGAAGCCCTGGTGGGCGGCGGGGGAAGCCATGGCGAGTTCCTGCGGTCCGGGGGAGGTGGGGGAGCAAGGAAACGACACAGAGGCGACGCTGGAGGGACGAGGCGGTCGAACGAATGGGGACGGGAAGGAAGAGGGAGAGGAGGGAGCGAGAGAGGGAGCGCGAGCTTTTCCACAGGCAGGAATCGGGCTGCGAAACGGGGAGATCCGGGCCGCGTGCTCTGCGTGATCAGATTGCCTGGGCAGGCGCCAAGTAAGGAAGAACCTGGAGAAGATGGGGCGAGAGACACGATCCACGCGAGATGGTGCCCTAAGCCCTTCTCCCTGCCGCCTCTGGGCCAAGTCGGGAGCCGCTCGACCGAAGAAAGCAACAGCTCGACAGCCGCAGCGCCTGCACGCGCCTCCTTGTGCGGGCTAGCGGCGAGGACGCCGCATCTCGCTCGCCATCTCATCTCGCTCGCCGTCTCGGCGGCCTGATGTTGTGGCAGATCAGCTTCGGTCAGCCGTGTTCTCGAGCGCACGGGTCGGAGCCGACCGCCGTCCCATCATTCAGTTCGATCGCGTGGAAGGGGCGCAGCGGCGAGTTCCCCTTCTCGGGCGGGATGTCGCCGCGTCCCCTCCTTCCAGCAGAGTTGGGCAGCTGAGATGCGCACAGTGCGAGTTTGAATGGGAGCCAGGCAGCAAGCGCTGCGAGACCTAGGCGCGCGTTCTCGAATCAGACAAGCAGCATGAGGGGAAGACGAACAGTGGAAGGGCAACCG
Source organism: Rhodotorula kratochvilovae (assembly GCA_019926025.1). Taxonomy (NCBI): domain Eukaryota; kingdom Fungi; phylum Basidiomycota; class Microbotryomycetes; order Sporidiobolales; family Sporidiobolaceae; genus Rhodotorula; species Rhodotorula kratochvilovae. Next base: position 76,822 of record JAHSUG010000030.1, on the reverse strand, counting down.
CCAAGAGGTGCCAACTCGCGGCTCGCGTGTGCAGAAGCGCTGAGAAGGCTCGCGGGATCTTCGTTGCGCGCGGGATAGTACAAGCTTGAAGCGAGCTGGACAGGATGAAAGAACGAGAACGCGAGGGGTACTGCGGGCGGGCGCGAGAGGAGACGCGAGTCTTCCGCGCACAAAGCCTCGCTCTACATGGAGGGGACAGAAACGTATTGCAGTCGCAGGCGCTCGGGTCGTAAGGATCGGACGATGCGAGGGGAGGGAAGGACGACAGCGCAGCTCGTTGCATCTGAGGCTTCCTTAGGGTGAAGGGCGCAGCTGCATCGGCGTAGTGGTCGCGTGGTGGAGGGCAGACTGCATGTAAGGATGGAGACCGAGTGGATGGGCGTGCAGGCTGGAGCGGGCTGAAGAGGCGGGTGGAGTAGAGGAGGGGGTGTCGCGACCATGCAACAATCGCAATCTCGCCTGCAAGCGTTGCTGCAGGTCAGCACACCGCGGCGTGCGAAGGTGAAGGCAGCGCAGAGGAGGAGTACTTACAGGAGAAGAGAGCGTGGAGACATCGGTCGAAAAGGCGAACGCGCAGCCGGACTCCTCGACCCAGCTTCGACCTGCGCGACGGCGAGACCCGTCTTGGTTCTCGTCCTCTGGGCAGTAGTGTCCGTGAGCGAAAACGCCTTGCGGTAGAACCCTAGGGGCGCAGGCGAGGAAGAGCGAGGCGCGGGAGGTGTGTCGAAACGAAAACGAGGGACGGGGGAAGCGAGGCGAGGCGGAAGGCGGAGGCATTGGCCTGAGGGAGAAGTGACGACATGCCGAACGGAGCAAATGGAGAGGTAAAGTAGCAGGAGAGGACAGGGAGGGATCAGCTCTGGCTCAACGGTGGACGACTGCCGCGATGAGAGGGCGTACCGAGGTTCTCGTGGTGCTGGAGGTTGCGGGTCGCGTGTGCGCCGCCGGCTTCCCCGACGCAAACCGTGTACTATCTGAAACTCGTTGCGGTCTTGGCGTAGCCCGCAGATACGCAGACGCCCGGCCGACTCGGTTCAACGCGTGAGCGCGACGTCCGGCGGGCATCTTGAGCGGTGAGGCTAGCGCCGCGCATCCGATGACGGCCACATGGGTGGAGAGTAGGCTACTGAGCTCGAGTCCGCCGTCACAGCGTGTGAGCCCGGCGTTTCCGCCTCTCGCCCCTCATCAGCTCACGACGCGCCAGCATGTGGTGCCGTCAGCTCCGACCCTGGCAGCGCACTGCGCATCTGGAGTCGCTGATCAGGTAAGCTGGACGTTCTCAGGCGCCCCTCAAGTCCTCAGCGGGTCGGCTTCACCGTCGGCGAGGCTGCGCAACCCTCGTGGTGATGAGGCGGTAGACGAGTGAGGACGACGTGGAACGCGATCGCGCTCGCTCGGGCGAGCCATAGAGCAGTGCTTGACTATTTGCACGTGTGCAAAGCAGCGCTCGAGCGTGAGCTGGTTGGGGAAGCAGTGAGGACCCGACTTCGACGTGCGTCCCTGCCTTGGCTTCCGACATATCACTGCACATTGCTCGCCGCGCTTCTCGACAATCACCACCTCGAGCAATCTCCCTAGAGCTGGTTTTGTGCCGCCCTCGCGCTCACGCGAGTCATCTTCGTCTGCCCCACTTCACTCTCGCCGTATCGCATGCCGGGACGAGGACACGCACACGCAGACGACGTCGATACGCTCAGTTGGCACAAGTGCGATCTGACGGACGCTATACGGTCATGCTCCAGGCGCAGTACGGCGATGCGGTCTCCCGCCGCCGTGACGAGGACAAGACGAGCTTGGGAAGAACGGCTATTCGGGGCTGTTGACTGCTGTCGCGGGTGCTCCCCGCCCTCGCCTACACGTCCACGCGCGAGACGCTTGGACCTGCCGGATGCCTCGAACCGATGCGTGGTGCCGTCCGCGTCGGATCTTGTTCTTTCCGTTCGACGTTTCCTCACCATCTTTGGCCTTGAATGCACGATTCGCCGCTGGCTTGCACTTCTCATGCGCTGGTCGTGGTATTATGTTGCGTCGTCCTTCTCTTCTCTCGTGAAGGCTGTCGTGCGCCTCCACAACTAGCGCATGCTTCCGCTTCCTGGCGGTCTTTCCTGTCCTGTGTTGCGGCTCAGTCGTCGGCGATGCGTGCGGCGACGGCTACGCATGCGGATGCTAGACGACCGTTCTTGACTCGTCCAGCGCAGCTGAAGGCAGGCAGTTAAGGCGCGACTCTCCCGCCTGTTTGGGAACTCCCTCCAGCTTGGGCATCAAGCGCTGCCCGCGCCAGACCCGGGGTCAGCAGGCACCCAGCACTATCAACAACGTCTTCAGAAGGCATGGCGGACGGCGAATGCCTTCCGCGAGCCTCACCATGCGCGCCACCCGCGATGGTTCCGCTTCGCTCGCGCGCAACACAAGCGGGTGGCTCCGCGTCGGCAACACTCACCTCTCGCATCCGAGACGATGTTGATGAGCACCGTCCTCAAGTAGCGCTGGCATCGTCGCCGCTCAGAACGCGTCGGTGCAGTTCAGACTCGTTGATCCGCAGCGGCAGCCCGGCTCTTTCGCGAAGATGCGTCCGAGAGACTCGTCCTTCGTTGCGTGCGACATATGCAGGTGGGGGTGAGGACGGGAGGAGGTGGAAAGCCGGAGAGGGGTATGCAGAAAACAGGATGGGATGGGGGGGAGGACGGGGGGGCACAACGACGAAACGGAGTGATGGTGGTGGTTCTTGGCGAGCCTTTAGCCCTTTTAACCGGATGCAACGACAACGACGAGAGAGAGATGCGCGTGGGGATGGGATAGCTGGCGTGGAAAGTGCGAGGAGGCAGAGGGAGGGGACAAAACTAGGGGCGAGGCGGTGGTACAGGGGGTGGGGCGAAAGGGGTGGACTAGTGGGCGAAGAGGGACGGTGAGAAAAGGCAAATGAAGCACTGAAGAGGGCGCGCAGGCGCGGGGGCCGTCGCCGAGGGTGGAGAAGGTGCCGAGAAGCGAAGCCGAGGAAAAGACGAGGCGTTTACTGCATCTGGCCCTGCGCGCGTCAAGGACGGTTAGCGGGATATAGAAGGACGCAGTTGGGGGAAGACGAGACGCACGAAGGAGAAGCCGCCGGTAGGCGCCGCGACGTCGGTCGAGAAGGCGAACGCGCCAGACTCATCGACCTGCGCGTCGCCGAGACCCGTCTCGTCCTCGTCCTCGGGGAAGTAGGTGTCCATGATCGAGAACGACTTGCGGTAGATCTCTGCGAACGCAAAGCAGGGCGAAGGAGGAGGGTGCGTCCGATCGTGGGCGGGGCGAGGCGAGGCGAGGCGAGGCGAAGACGGAGGCGACGGGGTGAGAGGGGAAGCACGGAAGGCGCAACGCAACGAAGATGACGAAAAGAGAGCAGGGAGGGGAGGGAAAAGGTCAGTTCCGGCCGAGCGGTGGAGGACTACCGCGGGGAGAGGACGCACCGAGGTTCTCGTGGTGCTGGAGGTTGTGGATCGCGAGCATGCCGCCGGCCTCCTCGACGAAGAGCGCGTACTGGTTGACGCCGTTATTGTGCTCCTTGTCCGCCTCGCCGACCTTGAGGATGTTCTCGAGGCCGTCGAGCGCGACCTGGATGATCTTATTGTCGGTCGAGTTGAGGAGGTCGCACAGCGGCTTGATGCAGCCCTGCGAGACGAGGTACCGGATCTGGCTCGGCTCCTGGAGGCCGCCCGACGTCGCGTTCGAGAGCGCCCAGCATGCCTCCTTCTTGGTCTTGAAGTCGGCGTGCTGGAGGATGTTGAGGAGAGGCGGGATGATGTTGGCGTCGATGACGGCCTGGATCTGCTGCGGCGAGCCGGCGGTGATGTTGGACACGGTCCAGCACGCCTCCTTGCGGATGCCCTCCTTCGGCGACGACAGGAGCGCGAGGAGCGCGGGCAGAGCACCGGACGCGAGCACGACCTGCGTCTGCAGGTCATCGCCGGTCACGATGTTGCCGACGCTGCGGAGCGCGGGCGTCTGGACGGCGGTCGAGTGGTGCATGAGGAGGTCGACGAGGCGGCGAACGACCGATAACGGCCTGGATCTTGTCCGACGAGCCGTCCGAGAGGTAGGAGATGGCCCAGCACGCGTCGATGAGGACCTCGTCGTCGAGCGAGTAGATGAGCTTGGTGAGGACCGAGAGTGCCGGCGAGATGAGCTCCCAGTTCGGCTGCGGGTTCTTGCCGCGGCAGAAGTTGCTGAGGGTCCAGGTCGCGTTGCGGAGCATGCTCATCTTGTGCGGCTCGTTGAGGAGGAGGAGGCGGAGGGCGCCCTGCTCGAGGACGTAGTCGCGGCACTTGGGCGAGTCACCGGCGATGTTGCCGAGACCCCACACCGCCTGCTCGCGGACGTCGAGGACCGGCGACGAGAGCAGCTCGATGAAGACGGGGACGGCGCCGGACTCGATGACGACCTGAGTGTGCTCGGACGTCCCCGACGCGATGTTGGTTAAGGCCCACGCCGCCTCGAACTGCGCACGCACGTCTCGTCAGTACATGATCAGCGAGAGTGCAGGCCGAGCGAAGCGCACCTGGATCATGGAGTGGCTGCTGCGGAGGAACTCGACGAAGCGGGCGACGACGCCGCACTCGATAACCTTCTCGATGGGCGGATTGCGCTCCTTCGAGAGGAGCTTGCGGAACTTGGTCGTCGCGTCGAGCTGCTGGTCGGGCTGGTCCGAGAAGACGCCCTGGATCATCGCCGGCAGCTGGTCGAGGAACTGCACCGCGCGCCGCAACGGGTCAGCCGAGCACAGGAGCGAGGGCGAGAGCGGGCACGCACCGACGAGTCGACACCCTCCTCCTCATCCGAGTCCTCGCCGCCCGACGGCGCGTTGAGGTTGCGGCGCTTGGCGATGGTCTCCTCACGCTTCTGCTTGCGGATCTCGACCTGGGCCTCCTCGCGCCGCCTCCGGAGCTCTGCGGGTACGCGTGCGGTCGTCAGCCGCTGTGCGTGTGTACACTCGACCCCGGCCGCCCCGCCCGGCCATCGAGCGGGCGATGGGAGCGGGGCGTGAGCGGGTGGAGGAGCGCGGCGGGCGGAGCGAGGGCGCGGCGTCACGAACTCACCCTCCTGGCCGAAGATGCCCTTGTTCTTGTACTGCGCACGACGAGAACTGTGCACACGGACCGGAAACACAGCGGTCAGCGGTGTTGCGAGCGAGGGAAAAGAGGGGCATGTTGAGGGAGAGGAGGGTGGCGTGCACGGGGACGGGGAGGGCGGGACGAGCGCGGGGACGTACGCTGCCTGCCTTTCCATGGTTGTGAGTGCGCTGGAGGGGAGACTGGGGGAGCAGCGGGTGCAGGGAGGGGCGAGGGCACGCGGGTGCTGATGAGCGCGTCCCCCGCCCACAGCTCGCGCCGCCGCCTCTCTCCCTCCGCCCGCTCCCTCCCTCGCCCCCTCTCTCCCTCCTTCCCCTACCTGGGCTCTCAAGGTCTTCTCCCGTGACTCCTGCACGACCCTCCAGCAACAACGCGTCTCTCTCCCGCTCTCGGTGTGCCCCCTTCTCCTCTTCCCTGCATTTCTTCCAGCCGAGCTAACTTCTTCCCCTCGTCCCACAGCTCTCCCTGCGTCTCTCGCATGCTCACCTGAGCACCCTCCATGCGCCCGTCGCCGTTCCCGCTCGCTTCTCGCTTCCACCGCTCCCCTCTCCCGCACCCTCAGCCCGCACCGGCACCCACGCACGCACGCCCACACACTCAAACAGGATGACATCGCCTCATTATACTTTAACTAGAGTCAAGCGCTTAGCGGCTCTGATCCCCAAGTGGGTAGGAGCCGCAGAGATTGACAAGTAAGGCGCGGCTGATACCGAGTGTGTGCGCGCGTGCGGGTGCGCGGTGCGAGCCCTGAGGGCGGGTTACCTGCTTGGCGTGCAATGCCCGAGATCGTTCACCTATCCCCATTGCATCGAGCGCGTGGAGAGCAGCGCGAGCACAACAGCGAGAGCGTGAACCGATGCGACCCCCCTTCCTCGGCGGACAGCGGATACCGACGCCACGCGCACTCTCCCGGCATGCCTCCCTGCACCGAGCGTTGCGCGTCCCCTGCGGCGCGTGCAACCCCGCGACAGGCGGCGGGAGTGTCGTATCAAGCGCGCCAAGCAAGCGAGAGCGGAGAGCAGCGCCAGCCTCTCCCGCGCGAACCGGCCTCTCGAGCGCAGCCCAGCACAGACAGGCACCGAGCAGAACCTTCCTGTATTCCACACACGCGTTTTCGCCGCCGCCTGCTGCGCCGCGGGACCGTCTAGAGCACCGAAGGGGGTCGAGCCGGGCTGGTGCGCCTAGTGGGCCGCAGCCGTGCGCGGGTTCGGGTTCTTCGGGCTGTCGCGGTACTCCGGGACTGTTCACGGCATGACCTGGTGTCAGCGGGGTGCAGGGCGCGTACAGAGGGCATCCGGGAGGAACCCGAGGAGGGACGCGGCGAGAGAACAGCCAACGCACCCTCGAGCATGGCGCTCTGCATCTTGGCGACACCGTAGAAGGTGATGGCACCGCCGGCGATGAACGGCCACCTGTACACGCGCGAGCGAGCGGAGGGACGAGGTCGGGTCAGTTCGCGCTCGCTCCGGGCAGCGGGGCGAGAAGGGACGCACATGGGGCGGAGGAAGGGAGTGGGCCAAGCGCGCATGCCGAACACTGCGGACGGGTTCCGGGGTCAGCTGTCCGCCGGGACGCGGTGTGCGGGCGGTGCGGGCGGGGGATGGGAGGACGAGGGCGCACTGGTGAGAGGCTGCGCGGGGGCGGCAGAGCGGGTGCGCGGGTCAGCGGGGGGGATGCGTGGGTGCGCAGGAGGGGCAGCAGGACGCACTGCTGGGGTCGGTAGTGCCGGGAGCGGGGGCGAGAGCGAGGACTGCCGCCTCCGCCGCGTCGTCGCCTCGTCCGCGCGCGACGAGCTGACGCGGACAAGCTCCCTCTCCTCCCCACACCGCCCCTCCTGCGAGTTCAGCTGCCATGGACCCGCAGCCCCCCAGCCAGCCCCCGCAGCCCGACTCGCCTCCGAAACCCGCCGCAGACCAGCAGCCGCCCCAGGAGGGCGATGCCACCATGGCCGACTCGGGCGCGCAGCCGGCACCGCCCGCCCAGCCGGAGGAGGAGCCGCTCCCTGAAGAGATCCTCAACGCCTCGGCAGAGGACATCATCGCCCGCACCCGCCTCATCGACAACGACCTCAAGGTCAGCGCCCCTCCCCCTCCTCGCGATGTCATCCCGCACCCCGACCCAGCGCCCGCCTCCTGCGGCCCGTCGAGGACGCGGAAGTGCTCCACGCCCAGCATGGAACCCCTACTGACGTGCTTGAACCCGCCTGCAGGTGATGCGGAGCGAGACGATGCGCCTCAACCACGAGCGGAGCAAGATGAAGGAGCAGATCAAGGACAACACGGACAAGATCAAGAACAACAAGATGCTGCCCTACCTCGTCGGCAACGTCGTCGAGGTGCGCCGTGCTCACCCCTGTCTCCCGTTGCTCTGTTCCCGCTCACCCTCCCGCACTCGCACAGATCCTCGACATTGACCCCGACGAGGACGAGGCGGGCGAGGGCGCCAACGTCGACCTCGACGCGCAGCGCAAGGGCAAGTGCGCCGTCATCAAGACGTCGACCCGCCAGACCATCTTCCTCCCCCTCGTCGGCCTCGTCGACCCCGCGACGCTCCGCCCGAAGGACCTCATCGGTGTCAACAAGGACTCGTACCTCGTCCTCGACACCCTCCCCGCCGAGTTCGACTCGCGCGTCAAGGCGATGGAGGTCGACGAGAAGCCGACGGAGACGTACAACGACATCGGTGGTCTGGACAAGCAGATCGAGGAGCTCGTCGAGGCCATCGTCATGCCCATGCAGCAGTCGGAGCGCTTCAAGACCCTCGGCATCAAGGCGCCGAAGGGCTGCTTGATGTATGGCCCGCCAGGTGCGCCTTCTCACTTGCTCTTCGCGATGAGCTTCGCTGACCGTTCTCGCGCGCAGGAACCGGCAAGACGCTTCTCGCGCGTGCGTGTGCTGCCCAGACCGACGCTTGCTACCTCAAGCTCGCTGCGCCGTCCCTCGTCCAGGTGCGTCTCGCTCGCGCTGCCCTTCCCGCTCACTCGCTCACTACCTTCGCCCGCGCAGATGTTCATCGGTGACGGCGCCAAGCTCGTGCGTGATGCATTCGACCTCGCGAAGCAGCACAAGGCGGCAATTATCTTCATCGATGAGCTCGACGCGATCGGCACCAAGCGGTTCGACAGCGACAAGTCGGGCGACCGCGAGGTGCAGCGCACCATGCTCGAGCTCCTCAACCAGCTCGACGGGTTCGGCTCGGACGACAAGATCAAGGTCATCGCCGCGACGAACCGCATCGACGTTCTCGACCCTGCGCTCCTTCGCTCTGGCCGCCTTGACCGCAAGATTGAGTTCCCGCTACCGAACGAGGACGCGCGCGCCAAGATCATGGAGTGCGTCCCGCCTGTTCCTTTTCGCCTGCCTGAAAGCTGACAGGCGTGTGTCGCAGGATCCACTCGCGCAAGATGAAGGTCAGCCCGAAGGTCAACTACGAGGAGCTCGCGCGGTCGACGGACGAGTTCAACGGCGCGCAGCTCAAGGTGCGTCCCCTCTCGTGCTTGCCTCGGGATGAATGCTAACCCGCGCGCGCTCATAGGCGGTCTGCGTCGAGGCGGGCATGATTGCGCTGCGTGAGGGGTTCACGGAGATCAACCACGAGCATTACCTCTCGGGAATCCTGTGCGTACCCCGCTCTAGATCACCCTCCCGCTCTCGCTGACATCGTCCATCCCCGCGCGCAGCGAGGTGCAGTCGAAGAAGAAGAACGACCACGTGCGTCTGCCTCTCCCTCCTCGCCCTCGTTCGCGCGCTGACCACTCTCCTGCCCGCAGTTCTACTTCGCGTAAGCCTCGATCGCATCTCCCGCTGCCAACGAAGCAGCACCTCCTTCGCATCAGTCGTTCTCCCCTCCCTCCTCGCTTCGATCGGTTTGCCCCTGTTGCAATTGTATCTCGCTGTACCGCGCCCCGCTCGGCAGTCTTTCTGTGTGTTCGGCACTCGGTTGAGAGGCCGTAAGGTTCCGCAGGCCACGGCCGTCCCGCAGTTGGGCGAGCGAGGGAGCGGAAAGAGCGGCGAAAGAAAGAGGTCTCTTCGCTTGAGGTTTGTCGCCGTGCCTGAGAATGTGCGCGGAGTCGTACCCTCATGCTCTGCGAGCCGGAACGCGCGATGGCTTCTCTGCGGAGGCAGCATACTCATAGCGCTTTGTAGTTACAGCTGATGTCGTGCGCTCTCACAGCAAGCTCGGTTGATCTAGTTGGTTATGATGTGGACCTAATACCTTCGTTTAGTCCAATGTCGGCGGTTCGATCCCGCCACTGAGCACGTACCCGTGCGTGGCGCACATCTTTTGCCGTCGCAAGGGTAGCCGCCCTTTTTTGCGCTATGAAACGCACTCGCCTCGTCTCCAGCCGGACCCCACGCGTACGCACACTTCTCTCGTGTTTGTTAACTACCCGCTGCCAAGCTACGCACATCCGCGCTGTGTCGCCATGTCGGGCTCGAGGAACGCGGGGAAACATTGACGAGGCATCAGTAGCAGGGCACAGTTGACGATGGCACATCTAGGATGCTCTGCAGGCCGTGTGCCTTGCAGTGCAGCCAGTCTGGCAAAAAAACTGAGCTGGGGCAGCTTAGAGATGCAGCACAGGTTGTAATCGCGGCAAAAGCTCTTCGACCGGGAATTGAACCCGGGTCTCTGCCGCGCTGCACCGGCGAGGGCACTGACAAGGCAATATACTAGCCACTATACTATCGAAGAATCAGTTGAAGCGTCTTGTGCAGTTTGCAACTATATTGGTCATTAGTTTATTGTCCGTCCTAGGTTGCTGATTCGCTGCTCACCCTAGCTCAGCCTGGTCTGTATGTGGAACAGAAGCGTGGTTCAGCTCACAACAGTGTGACACCCGGCAAGGCCGCGACCTCCTCTCCCTCTTCTTCCCTCTCATCTCCTCCAGGGTGCAAGACAGGCAGAGACGGCAGCCTCACAGTGCCATGAGAGCCTTTGTCAGTCTCACATCTCTGCTCTCTGTAAGCTCCACGGCATGCAAGCAAGTGTCGGCAAAGGGAGAGTTGTGATGCGATTGGGGAACGTAAGGCGAGGACATGTATTGCAGAACGGAGTCCCGAAAATTGCAGGTGTAAGACCCGTGGTCTCACGACGCGGACAGGAGGCCACGGAGGAGGAGGAGACACAGGGGAGCAGGCTGAGACGGCCGCGATGAAGGGGGGCGAGCGCGACATTCGCAACCTGGGTTCTCTCCCGGCGCTCACGCTACACAGCAACGCACACCTGGGGCCATTTCTCCCGCGCGTCGAGCAAGTGTCGCGCGAATCAGCTGCCCTTCCAGCAGATTGCAATGGTGATGAATCCAGATCGCCTCGTGCCCACCTGCACAACTGCTCGTCCGCACATGCTGATATGCCACCCACGTGTTCACCACCTTTGTATGTGTGAGATGGAGCAGGGGATCGCAGCGGGGGATGGGGCCAGGAGGGTTGCGGAGCGGGGAGGGAGGGGCGGGCAGAGCTGCAAGGAACGCTCCTTGCACGCTCAACGCGTGAGCTGTTGGTCCAGTGCATCCGGCACTCTCTCGGGCAACATCACCTTATGTACCGCTCTCCTGTTTGAAAGAGGATCTTTCAAACTGGTTCCTTTTACCAACGGTCAGGTTGCAGTTAAGAGCGGTGCTGCGGCTTGCAAGAGCAGCGAGGGCGCTTTCCCTTCGTCCGCTCACCCGCCTCTCCCGCTCGCCTCGCACAGCTCGCCATCGCCCTACATTTTCTCTGTATGCACGTGATGGCTGGTGCAGAGCTCGAAGCGCAGAGCTCAGTGCATTCTGCAACATCACCGCCCCCGCCCCTCGCTGCTGCCACAGGAGGGGGGTTGACGTTAATACCTGCCTGGTTTCGCAAAATTCGCGGCGAACATGCTATAGCAGGTCATGGAGAGTGTGCTGCACATTCCCGAGTGACGAGGGGGCCCTGAGTACCCCCATGAACCAGGCACGCATGCTCCAGCGAGCAAGCCAAACCTGCCGATGTGAGGGCAACCAGCGAAGCAGGCGGATACGGAATAGCGATGAGTGATGGCAAAGCGGGATGGACACCTGCCGCCACCCTCAGCACAGCCTGTATCACATGATGAATTTGATAGAATGAGGGGGGAGCCGGCAGGATGGCAGCATGCGGTGGAGGTGGCATGCGGCTGATGAGGAGGGGCACGCGCCGTACCAGGATGGGTGAAGCATGGGTGGGCTTCAGTTAGCTGGAGACACCAGCGTGAGTTATGGGGTGTGTGGTGTGGTCAGTTCAGCCGGGGCCTGCCTGCAAGGAGGATTGGTGAGCGGAGGTGCAAAGTGGTGTATGCGCTGTCGCACGCCGAAGAGTGCTGCCATGCACAAGTGGCAAACTGTGGGTGCTGCAGACCGCTCGACCGTCCAGCGCATCTCGCATGCTGTTCGAGAGAGATGACGGGGAGGGCTTTCGGGAGGAGCGGGCGCCGTCCGCAGGTGCAGACAAGCTTGTCCGCTTGTGCTCACGGGTTGATCTCCACCCTCACCTACTCTGATCTGCATAAAACTGGCCCCACTACCTCTGCGTTTGCTGGTTCCAGGGCGGATGTCCAAGGCGAGGTACACACGGGTACGGAAGAAGGGTGCGGAACAGCTCCTGCGTGTGTGTGCTTGCCTCCCGGTGTAGCGGGGGCACGGTGGCTGCAGCGGGAGCTCACGCTAGCCCCAGACTCGAGAGGAGTGAGAAAGGTTAGCTCTGAATCCCAGGGGGAAGGGGGACTACGGTAGGAGAGGGCTTCCGCTTCTGTCTGCCCTGACTCCTGCCACACCGGCCTAGACAGTAACACACCACAGTCAGACGAAGTTCAGGCTGGCACGGTGCCGAGCCACCCCCTTCAATTCGTCCCAAAGCACTGTCGCTGAAACCCCGACAATGCACGCATTGCACAGAATGCTTTTGGTACAGTACACTCAGGGGAAAGGTGACAATTCGCCCGGGTCTTCCGAAGGCCCTCAGTGTGATGACTTGTCAGGGGTAAAGCGACATGCGTAGGAAGTGGCATCAGGGCTCGTGTGATCCCCGCTTGCAGCATAGCGTTGGAAAGAGTCCTGTACGACGCCAAGCAGGGCGGAAGAAACGTGACGGTGCTGCATTCATGCGGCATAGAAGGTAGCTACGATGGCAGTTGCACCCGGGTGCTGGGTGGTCCTCACGTGCTTATATCCACCTCCCCTCCGCTCCTAATCAACAAGTAAGCATGCTGAAGACTGAGGAAGGGGCAGTTCATTGTGCGGCTGTTGCAGCTCGGCTGAGCATCTCTCTCGCGTACAGACCAGGCTGAGCTAGGGTGAGCAGCGAATCAGCAACCTAGGACGGACAATAAACTAATGACCAATATAGTTGCAAACTGCACAAGACGCTTCAACTGATTCTTCGATAGTATAGTGGCTAGTATATTGCCTTGTCAGTGCCCTCGCCGGTGCAGCGCGGCAGAGACCCGGGTTCAATTCCCGGTCGAAGAGCTTTTGCCGCGATTACAACCTGTGCTGCATCTCTAAGCTGCCCCAGCTCAGTTTTTTTGCCAGACTGGCTGCACCGAGAGGCGCACGTTGGCGCACACAGGGAGCAACCAGCACAGGAAACTGGTCTTGCGGGTCTTACACGAACACACTTGTCTTGCGAAGCCCACGGGAACGGGTATAACCTGGAAGATTGACAAGACTGGATCCTCTGACTTCGAGCTTCGTTTCACAGTTGACGCACACCATCTGCACTGCAAGCAGCTTGGCTGGAACGGTCGTCAGGGGCAAAAGGGAGGCCAACAGGGCAGTGAAGCCAAAAGAAAGGCGTGACTGGGGATCGAACCCAGGTTGGCTGGAGTTGCACGAGTCAGAACCAGCAGTACTAACCACTATACTATCTCGCCTTGTGTGTATTCGGTGCCTGCCACGCGCGTACAGGATCTGTACCAAGTTACGCGGCGTCTACGCAGCCGCAGTTTCGCTTGTCCCCGTTATTCTCTCCTGCGGGGGTGGCTATGCACCTATTTGGCGTATGATTGAGCAAGTACGTCGGTCCAGCAACACCTCCCACTCACCACCTCCCGCGAGAGGTTCATCAGCTCCTCCTTGACTCATTCACCCTCGTGAGCTGGAGGAGAGTCACTCGCTGCAAGACGTGAGCCCTCACACATCTCTCCCATCGAAGCTATCCTCGAGCGCATGGATTGGGACGAGGGTGCGCGAGAGCAGAATGACCGTTCCACGGAACCATTACCGACAGCCTAGAAAGAGCAACTGAACCGCTACGCCGGCGAGACCCATCTATAACCAGTAGAGAGAGAGAGAAAGAGCAAAAGGAAGGAAGGGGGAGAGGGGGCACTTCGAGGCCAGGTAATGCACGAGGTCCAGTCCCAGCAGTGAGCAATACAACGCCAGGTGGTCGCCTTGACGGGATGGCCCGGCTCGTTCGCGATGATGTTGCCCTCCTGCACAAGTTCATCGACCCTGGTCAGCCAAAAGGTGAAGGAGACGGTGCGGGAGAGCGGGACGCACGGTATCTTTATTGTCCCAGGCGTTCTGCACCTCGCCGAGGTAGTAGTTGCCTGCAAGAGGTGTGTATTGGTGATGGCGAGTGCGGCATGGAAGCGGAGGGATGCACTCTGGAAGCACACTGCAACAAGCGCTATGAAGGAGAGGCCCGGCGTGCCAGCCCAGAGGGGGTCGACGGTCGCCCTGCGAGCAAGCAAGCGTGCAATGGAAGAGAAAAACTGCGCAACGCACGTGTAGGCTTTCATCACACCGTGGTGGAGCGGGGACTCGTGGTATGCCTTGATGGCCGTGACTGCGCGCCAACGCTTGTTGGTGAGAGCAGAGACGGGGAGGAAGAGAATGTACTGCTGCTGAAGCGCGTCACAATCTTAGGCTTGCGGCAGAGACAGGGATATGCGCAAGGAGGTTGCCTGACAGGTGCCTGTTCCCGGCGGTGGTGGGGGCAGTGTCACAAACGTCGGCACTGAAGGCGGGTGACACGTCAAGGAGGGCAATGGTGAGTGCGACATCCTGGTGGGGAATCAAGGCCTGTGAGCCGACCTGCAAGCTGATGACTGAGAAGGAGTTGCCAATACCTAACAGCAACAAATCAGCCGGTTCCTGCAGCTGCACATGGAAAGAACACACCGTGTGAGTCTGCAAGGGGACGAGGCGGGCCGTGTGGTGCACCCCGTTCTTGTTAATGAGGAGCCCATGGCTGATGATCTTCAGCGCAAGGCAGATGAGCTGGAGGAACTTGTAGCAGTGCGTGATGCGCTGGATCAGGCCTTCAATAAAGCCGGCCGTGCACAGACCTATTGCGAGGGTGTTGAGGGAAGGACGCGGTAAGTTGAGAAGATCAGTGTTAGAGGAAGCCACAGGGATGCCAATCTCGACCGGCCGTGCGGCCGGCCTGCTGCCACACGGCCGCGGTGGCAGCTGTGTGAGTGAATAAAGTCCACAACAGTCAAAAACAATACACAGGAGATATGAAGCGCCAAGGTGGGCACTGCGAGAGCCAGAGTCTACAAGGGAACCTCCCATTGTAGTCTGTGCAGCAGCACCCCCATCCAAACCTCACGACAGCCATTGCCCACGCCAGTCTCTCTGCATGTTTGTCTTTGTTACGATGAGGGAAGCTCGCGCATGACAGCTGTCATGGTTAGTGAGTGAGGTCGAGGGAAGGGGTCACGGAGCACGAGGAGGCTGAAGCGGGTTGCAAGCGCCGAGGGTAATCTAAGGCGCGCGTCGTGTAGATACGTGCTCCAGCATTGACCTGCAGCGTCCGAGAAGTCTGCATCGTGTGGAATGGACAAGTGAGGATGGCGGGAAGGGAGTCAGCTCGAGAGAGAGCTGCCCGTGGGTGGAAACAGTCAAGTGCACCAGTGTGCTTGCCCACCCCTTGCTACAGCCGTATCCTGTCCCGCTCACTCACTCATGGGTGTGCCAGGCGTGGTGTAGGAAGCAGAGCTGGAGGAGGAGCGAGCCAACGGGTGATGAGGCCGTCATGGGCCGAGTCGCGCTTGGGAGGGGCACCTTGCCGTCGGAGCGGCGCAAGGTTGACCGTGTAGTCACGCTGTAGGCATAGCAGGCTGTCTGGAAGGTGCAGTGAGCGTGAGGCAAGCCAGCGTCATCTTGAGGCCTCCGCGCGCCCATCTCTTGCCTTCCCTGAGGTATAAGTGGACCTGTGGGTGCACTGCAGGTGCTACGAACTGTCTCTCAGGCTGTGAGCGTGGAGCTGCCAGGTGCTGTGGCAGGGTATCAGCACTTCCGGCAGTCAGCCCTGGCACGGCAGGGGCCAGGCTGGCGCGGCAGGGGCCAGGCTGGCGCGGCAGGGGCCAGGCTGGCGCGGCAGCGGCCTTCTCCCACACTGGGGGAGGTCAGCAGATGATGGTCAGCAGACTTGTTGTGTAGTCTGTGACAACATAGATGTAACTGAAGAGCGAGAGGCGAGGTCAGTGTAAGCCGAAGATGACAGCGCATACCCTGACCAAGAGGTGCTGCCTTTCCAGAGGGGGTTGGTAGACTAGACAACCCAGGAAAGCAGACTTCTTCTAAACCCCCCTCCCCCTGAATAGCCTTAAGTGCCACGATGCGATCGGATGGATGGACGAATCACACAGATGTTTGAGGCCCACTGGATCGGCTAGAGCACCATTGCTAACCTCTGCTCCTCCTTCTCCCCCTTCTCCCACCAGACGCCCGCCATCCACAGCCGGTGCTAGATAGACGCATGCGTGGACAAGCATGCGCCGCTCCCGCGCCCGCAGCCTGTCCCGGGCGCGTGCAAGGAGCGCGCTGCCGCCCGCTGCCGCCGCGCCGCACAAGGCACACCACCGCGATGCACGTTGAACATCAGGTGCACGTCAAGCGTTGCGCCTAGCGCGAGGAGCTTGTCATTGTAGGCGATTGAGCCGCTGCCGAGGATGACCGGCGGCGCGTCAACCTTGCCGCCCTTCTTTGGCGAGAAGACAACGGCGGTCATCCTCTTCGGCTCCAGGCGAAGTGATGTGTCCTTAACCACTCCTCGAGGGCAGGCATGCACTTGAGAGCGTTGACGGCGTCACTGACCGTCTCGGACTAGCCAAGCAGGCTGACCTTGTTGATCCACCTCGGGGCGGTCGTCAAGTTTCAGCAGCATGCACCGAGGGGAGGAAGAGGGCGGGGTCCAGAGGTGAGCCCTGTGGGAGCTTGCTCCCCATTCCACCAGATCACTGCCGACACCGAGAACAAGCATATTGGTCCGCTCGCACATGAACGACTGGATCCTGCCCGCGGCGCAGCAGGTACACTGCTTTTTTTCAGCTCGACGTCGCGGACGTCCGCCCGCACGGAGGGAAACACCTTGGCAATGTCGAGTGCGACCCCAATGACGACATGCCATTGCGGAGGCTGAGGCCGGTTCTCATCGATGAAGCAGGTCAGGGTGTCATCCGCTGACAGGCCCTTGCATCCGCCGACATGCTCGGCCCACCAGAGCCCGCGCTAGCCGTGGTGCGAGAGGCGCGGGGCAAAGATCGACTCGAGGGGCTTGACGAGACAGCACCCGATGGTGATCAACCAGTACACCTTTTGTTCCATGTGGTCCAGCTTCTTTGGCTTGAGGAGTCCGACACCGGTGCACTCGCACCAGGACCGCGGCAGGTGGCCAAACACGAGTCAGGCAGCGGGGAGCGGGAGAAGCCGCAGCACGAGGACGGGCCGCATCACCTGGAGGGCAAAGCTGGGGACGCCAATCAACTCCGGCGGCAGCGAACCGGCGAGCGCTGAACAGAGCTGATCGAACCTTGTGCTCCTGCAGTGGGGGCCAGGTGTCATGGCGGCGGTATCTGGGGGCAGTACACTGTGCTCATGTGTGTGGCGGTCGCTTGTTCGGCAAGGTGCGTAACACCCCAGGTGTGATAATACTCGAGGAGGAGAACGGCTTGTGACCTCAACTCCTCTGCAGGACCCCGCGGGGCAGGACCTCGGGCAGGAGGACAGGCTTGAAGAGGGCGAGCTTGTCAAGCGGTGATACCGTGTATGTGGCGTCTCCTTCTTGAGCGGCGGCGTCATTGCTGGCCCTCCTCGCCCTGACACCTTCTTGACCACCTTCCACGACGTCTTCTCCGTCACCTCCGCCAACTCTTCTCGCTCTGCGCGCCGCTGCACCCTCCGCACGGCCGCCCTCAGCCGGTTCTCCGCGGTCTTCGCCTCAACTCGCGCCGCCACCGCGCCGTCGCGCCCCTTCATACGGTGCGCCCTCCTCCCCCCCCTTGTCCTTGCGTTGCGGCAGAGCTGATCAAGCTCTGCACTCCACCAGCTGTTCGCGCGCCGTCCCTTTCGCGGCAGACGGCTCAACGGCACTGCTGCCATGATCGCCGCCTGAATCGCCGAGGTGAGCGTCTCGGCCTCCTCATCGACGGCCGCTGCCGTCGCCGGCACGGCGGGCGCGGGCGGCAGGCGAGGCTCGATGGCTGAGAGGAGCGCGGCGGGCTCGACGCGGAAGAGGTGGCGCAGCGTGAACGCCGCCCTTGGTAGTGCGAGGTTGAGCGTGAGGCGAACGGGGCGGTGGTCGCACAGCGAGTCGAGGGGCTCATCGAAACCACAGCTGATCAAATGCTCCTCCGCGCGCAGGTCGCCGAGAACGAGGTCCATGGCCGACTGGCGTCGCGGGTCGAGCCGCCGCGGTAGGTGAGGGTGGGTGGGGCCGGGAGGAAGTGGACAACGCCGGTGCGGTCAAAGGTGACTTTGGCGTTTTCCGTGTCCTCACACAAGTGGCCGGAGTGTTCGGTATCCCACTCGGGGTGGTGGAGGTTGAAGTCCCCTGCAACGACGACGAGCGAGTCAGGCGGCGCGGACACGAGGAAGGGCGGCAGGGCCTCGTACACGTCGCGGCCGGGGTGCGGGCCGCCCTGGTAAGGGCTGTACACGCCAATGACGCAACTGACGTTCCGCCCGTATCCAGGTCGAGCGCGATGACGTCGAAGACGGGACGGTGACCTGCGTGTCACTTCTTCCCCCCACTCCACCGCACCCGTCCACACCTGGTGGCCGCCCTGTTTCGACCCTACGCGCCGCCTTAGGCCGCAGTTTTTCCTCCTCTCTTCTTCTACACATTCCCCACACCCTACCCGTGGCAGCGAATCCCCTTCTGCTAGTCGACATGGGCTATAGTTCCCGACTCCGACTTGAAACTAGGACCTCTCTCTCTCCCCCCCCCCCCCCTGCGTGTAAGTCGTCGGGTCCCACTTCGCGCGTACGAGCGGCGGCGGCGGGAGCAGCACCCAGCCGGGCGGGGGTGGTGAGAGCACTGGGTGGTTCTTGGAGAAGTAGGATGTCGAGGGTGCGGAGGAGAGGATGGTTTGAGAGGCGCGTCTAGATGGTGGGACTACGGCGGATCTGTAGAAGAGGATGGAGAGGGTGCTGGGCGGCATTTATTCGCAGGAGGGGGACAGGCGGAGGAGGAGGGGATCGTCCCGAGACGAACTCACCACGCTGACCCTGGTTCTCCCTCGCCTGCAGCACCCTGTGCGCCCTTCCCCTCCCCGCCTTCGCCTTCTGCCACACCGCCTGCGACGGCGGCGGGATCATGCGCGCGAAGATCTCGTGCTCGGTCTCCTCTGCCCACGACTCGTCGCCGTCCATGGCATCGACAGGCGCGCGGCTCTCGATTGTCCCGCCGCTGCGCCAGCTCGCCGACGGGCTGGCGCGCCTCCTCGAGCGTCGACGACACCGGCGAGGGCGGCTCAAGTGAGGTGTACCGTTCGAGGGCAAGCGCAACAAGCGGCGAGATGGGCGACGACGCGGAGATCTGCATGGCGGCCTGCGTGTTCGACGTGCTTGCCGTCGACGACGTGACAAGGAGCATGTCGGAGGGAGACTGTGCCGGCCGGGGCGAGGTGGGGCGGCGGGCGCGTGTGCTGGGGGAGGTCCTGCAGGTGCGTGGATGTCCTCACTCGCGTGGGCGTTGTCTTTCTCCATGAAGCAGGGTGCGGCCACCGCGGGGTATGTATACTGAGGGAAGGGACAAACTAGCTGACCCTTCTCTGCAGAAGCACCGATCATGGGCGTGAGGGTGCTCGACGGCGGCGGCGACGAGACGCACAACTTGCAGATGGGCTTAGCGGCGGGAGAGGGGACCGTAGCTGGCGTAGAGGACGACGTAGACATGTAGTAAAGCGCAGAGCCCGAGTTGCTGCCCTTGTTGTCGCCTGTCAAGGGTGCTGCGTTTCGACTTAGCGAAAATGCGCGTCATCTCCCCTTCTCTTCGTTCATCCGTCTGCTCGCTCACGCCGCCCTCGCGCTGCCGCTGCTCGCCCTGCTGTGCATCACCCTCAGCACCGTCCTGCGCACTTCCTGCGCCATCCGTCCTGCGCACTTCCTGCGCCATCCCACGTCTTCCCAGCAGCCTCTACCGCTCGCTCCCGAGTTTTTTGCCCTCATCCCTGCGCGACCCTCCTGCTCCCTCTCGCACCTCAAGCGCCACTCGTGAGCCACCCAGAGTTCACTGTTGCCGTCGCACAGGGTGCTGACCAGCTCCGGATCCCACAGGACCAGCATCACCAAGCCCCTCCAGCCTCTCTTCTCCCCCAGCCACCACACCTCCTTCACCACCTCCTTGCCCCTCTCCCCTGCCTGCGGCTCGATTGCACGGACCACCTTGGCCAACATGCCCTCTTGGTGCGGCACGTAGTGCATGACAACGCCGTGCCACACAACTTGTGTAGGACCGTGGGCCCTGCTTAGGAGGCGGCGCAGCGCAACGCCGCTGCCTTGCCTGTGTTTGCCATTGTCACAAGTACGTTCCCACTCTTCATGCGGCTCGTGGTGGAGTGCAGGGGCAAGGCGAGCGAGCTGACCAGCTGCTCTGGTGCGTTGTTAGCAGTGTTGCGCAGGATGATGGCCTCGGGGCCATGCAAGACCGCAACCGGCCTCGGTTGCGGCCGGCGTGCATTGCTCCGCTTGGAGCCCCCGCTGTACCGCATGCAGGGCAGGAACACCGCTGCATCTACGTAGGAGCGCTTGGCGGCTTCATCGCCTTCGTTGTTCGCTCCCACGCACTCGACGGGGAGGGCGGCAAAGGGGTTGGGGGAGGGGCGGATCGCTTTGACGCTGTCGAGGCGGACGAGCAGGGGCGCCAGGGCGCGCTGGACGGCGCCCTCGACGTCTGGAGCGGCGAGGGGGTGGGTCAGAGAAAGGGCCCAAGTGACGAGTCACGTCGGGGTGATGGTCATCTGCGTGGTGATGAAGCTCACAGCGGGGCGCGTGGCGGTAGGGATGGGTGTGATAGGGGTGGAACGCGCTGCATGCGTTGTTGCACAGCTGCTGGATGCGAGCTGCGAGCGCAGCGCAGCGATGATGGCGGACGCGTTGAGACGCGTCCACTCATTGGCGAGATGGGGTGCTACCAGCTTCTTCAGGCGGGGTAGGAGCGTGCCAGGGGGCTCAGCGGTTAGCCCCAGTTGCCCTGCAGGTGCAGGGGTGCGCAGAACGCTCACAAGGCCTAGGAGCGTGCAAGGTCGGGGCTGCGGGACAAACGCCACACACGTGAGCATCCCCCGAAGGTTCCTCCCCCGCCCGTCGCGCCCGTACCCGTGTCGCCCACCGCTCCGCCGTTGCTTTTGCCGTGGCCCGAGCTGCGCGCGGATGAGGTGTGGTCAGCAATCGCGTTTGCTCGCCCCTTCGCTGTGCCCGGCCCGACGACATCCCCAACCATGTCCTCCAGGCCTCCTCCCCGCTCTCCTGCCGCGCCTCACAGCGCTCTACGCCGCGTCGCGCGCACTCGGCCAAGTCGCGCGCTCCTGGCGCGACGCAACCTGCGTCGTGCTGAAGAAGCCAAAGGAGAACGACTCGTTCTTGACCGGCCGTTCCTGCCGCCTGCGCCTTGCGGGGATTGTCAGTGAGGAAATCGAGTGGGAGAGTGGACTGCCGCAAGGAAGGAAGGAAGGAAGAGAGAGAGAGAGAGAGAGAGATCCTTGTTTCAAGTCGGAATCGGGAACTAGAGCCCATGTCGACTAGCAGAAGGGGACCCGCTGCCACGGGTAGGGGTGTTGGGTGTGTGTAGAAAGAAAGAGGGAGAAAAACGGCAAAGAAATGGCTAAGTTGGAGCGTAAACGGTGAAGAGGGTGAGGATGGTGACTTCGGCCACAGACATCGTGCAGGGTCTGGTGAGGGCATCAGGCATGGGTAGGGGGGGGGGGAAGAAGAAAGAAAGGAAAAGGAGGAGAATAAGGCAAGAAATGGGTGAGAAGGGCTGAGGAGGGGAGAGACGGCGGTGGCGAGGGGGGCTGCGGGGACAACAGCGTAGTAGTGCGGCTGTGGGCTTAGAAGGTGTACGTGAGTGTGTAGGGGGCGAAAGAGCGGGAGAAAAGGGAGGGGAAACGGGTGAGAAAGGGAAAAAGGAGAGAGGGTGAGGGGTTGGCGCCGCATCGCCGACAAGGCGCGGAGGGGGGCGGGTGTGCCGCATAGGAGTGGTGTGTAAGGGGTGTGGGAATGGGTATGCGAGGGGAGGGGGGGGGGGAGATAAGCGGAATTGGGGGAGGGAGAGGGGAAAAGGAGGGTGGGCAGCGGGTCAGTCGGCGCATCACAGCGCACCTGGATCTCCCCGGCCTCGCCATCGCCCGCACCGCATTGCCTATTCCCCATTCTGCCTCTTCCCGCCTTCCTCCGGCCGCGCGCTGTCGTGGTAGCGCGGGAAGCGCGACGTGTCGGTGATGAAGTCGAGCATGGCGTACTTGAGCGCCGCGTCGCCCAGGAGCGTCGTGAGCGGTGGGAGGGCGCGGTGAGGTAGTCGTGAGAGTAAGCGCGCGCGGGCGCGGGCGTGGAGCGGGCAGTTGAGGAGATAGTGCTCGCGGGTCTCCTCCTCGCCGCACTCGCACGCCCCGTCGGCGCGTGGGCGAGTCCGCGCGAGGTAGCCGTTGAGCGAGGCGCAGTCGAGGCGCAGGCGTGTTAGCAGCGATGCCTGGCGCCTTGATAGGCCGGCGTGGTAGCGGTGGGCGGTCGAGGGGGAGGGGGCGAGGCGGTGCAAGCCGCGGCCGACCTTTGCCGCGGCCCACTCCTGCTCCCACCTCGCGCACTCCTCGGCCTTGTGCTGCTGCCACAGCGCCGATACGGCCTTGCGCAGCTCCTCTCCGCCCTCGACGAGCCCGTCGGCGGCGAGGACGCCGCACTGCTCGAGCCGAGGCGGGGACTTGGGCGGGACGCGCGCCGCGTCCTCAGCACTCATCTCCCCTTGTCCTCGCCCCTCCCACTCGCTCTCGTCCCCGCTGGACGAGCTGCTTGAGCTGCTATGGCCGTCCCACGGCCGCATCACCATCCGGAGCCGACGCGGACGTGGCCCCCGCCCCTCCTCCTCCTCCTCCACCCGCCGCCGCCGCCTTTGCCTCCGCATCGGCGCGCTCGTTCCCCTCGACATCCCGATGACCCGGCACCCACCGCAGGCGCACGTTGAGCAGCGGGTGCGTCCTCTCAAGCTCGAGGAGGAGGGCTCGGACCGCGAGGCGGTGCTGCTGCCCTGAGGTGGGCGCGGGCGAGGCGGGCTGGAGCAGCACCGCCTGGTTGTCGATGGCGAAGAGGACGGTGGTGGGCTGCGTGGGCGGAGGGGACTCAGCGAGGGTCGCGAGGGCCAGGCGGAGCCCCTCAAGCTCCGCGACGTAGACCGTCTGGAGGACGCCGAGCTGACGCCGTAGCGCCGCCCACAGCAACTCGTCGCCTTCTTCCTCACCATCCAGCACCATGCGCGACACGACGCCGGCGCCGGCGCGGCCGCTGAGGAGCGAGCCGTCCGAGTAGACGAGGAGCGACTCGGACGGAAGGGCAGCAATCTCAGCCAGGTGCGCCTCAAGCGCCTTCTCCTTCGTCTCGTCGATGCGGACGTCGGGCGTGGGGTCGGGCGCCCAGGGCGTGACGGGGTTCGGGAGGAGGGTCTCGACATCGAGGTCGGGCGCGAGGAGCGGGAACGCGAGGAGGGCGCGGTGGAGCGGCCCGGCGTGGACGGCCGCGGGTGAGGCGCGGGCGAGGCATACGCGCTGGTGGAGCGGGTGCGGTGGCGGGGCGGCGAGGGTGCGGAGCGCAAGGCGGAAGAGCGACTTGCACAGGAGCAGGCGGACGGGCTGAAGGCCCGCCTCCACGGCAAGCGCTTCGCCCGCTGCGGTACGCGTCCCGCCGCATACGCAGGCGCACGCCTCCTTCCACACGCGTACGAGCGGGCTGATCCGGTCCGTGCCGCTCGCAGGGTCGAACCACGCGGCGCTCGCCCAGACGAGCCGCGGCAGCACGCACGCGACGACGAGTTGCCGCGCCCAGCGCGGTGCGAGGCCGGCGCGCCGGCGAGCGAGGAGGCCGACGCCGCGGAGCGCGACGGCGGCGCGTTCAGCGGTACGAGCGATGTGCGGGCCGAAGGTGAGCTTCTCGTCTATCTCGGTCCCGAGCATCGTGAGGGACGGCGCGTAGGCGACCGGCACGCCGCGGAGGACGATGCGCGGTGGGGCGACCGGGCGGCGCCGGTTCGGAGGGAGGAAGAGGACCGCGTCCGTCTTGCTCGGCTCGAAGGCGGAGTCGTGCGAGTCGGACCACGCCTCCATGCCCGGGACGAGCGAGTTCATCGCGCTGACCGCGTCCTCGACGCTCTTGCCCCACGACAGAATGTTGACATCGTCGATCCAGCCAAACGCCGTCGACGTCGGCGACTCGCACGCCCGGAGGAGGGGCGAGTTGTAGAGGAGGAAGAGGACGGGGGAGAGCGGTGAGCCCTGCGGCAGTCCGCTCTCCCACGCGATGTCCTCGCTGACGATCCCCTCGAGGCGCAGGCGGCAGGACCGATCGGCCAGGAACGACTCGATCCAGCGGAGGGCGGGTGAGGGGAGGCCGAGAGCGGCGAGGTTCGCGGTGAGCCTCGTGGTTCTCACACTTGGGAACGCCTTCGCGACGTCGAGGGCGAGCCCGACGACCGCATTCCCGCGCCTCCACTGACGCTTGATCTCGTCGACGACGCAGACGACCACCTCCTCCGACGACCGCCCGCGGCGCCCGCCAAAATGCCCCTCGGGCAGGGCGCCGTGCTCGCCGAGGTGACCGAGACGACGGGCAACCACACGCTCAAGGCCTTTCGCCAAGGTACGCTCGAACGCGATCAGCCGGTAGGCCTTCGGGTCCCGGTAGTCGCTCTTCTTTGGCTTCTTCAGCACGACGCAGGTCGCGTCGCGCCAGGAGCGCGGGAGGTGGCCGAGCGCGAGTGATGCGGCGTAGAGGGTGGTGAGGCGCGGCAGGAGCGCGGGGAGGAGGAGCTGGAGGACGTGATTGGGGATGCCGTCGGGGCCGGGCGCAGCGAAGGGGCGGGCGAACGCGATCGCTGACCGCACCTCGTCCGCGCGCAGCTCAGGCCATGGCAACGGCGCCGGCGTGGCAGGCGGCGCGGATGCAGGGGCGTCGCGCGCGGAGGAGGCCTTGGGCGGGTCTGCGAGCGGCGGGCTATGCTCACGAGCGTGGCGGTCGTTCGTTTTACACGGTGCGCACCCTCTCCGGCGTGTGAATAGGGCCTCAATGACCTCGACCTCGACCCGGACCTCGACCTCGACCTCGACCTCGCCTCCCTCTCCTCGACCTCCTCGCTCGACGACGACCTCGACGACGGCGACGGCGCCCTCGGCGCCGTGCGCGTAGGCGCAACGGCGGAGCACGGCGGTGGCGCGGCCTGCGGGCAGGGACGGGGCGCGCGATGATCTGCGGGTGGTGCGGCGTCGGGCTCATGTGCGTGGCGCGCTTTTCTCTTACTTGACGCGCAGCCCACCGGGGGTGTGATAACACGAGGAGGAGGACTGACTTGCTGCCTCGTCTCCTCCGCAGGAATCACCGACTTCGCCGTTTTCGCCCTCGAGCCGGGTCGCGCGCGCGCCTTTGTGGCGGGCGCATCGGGCTCGGCGGGCGCGGCGGGTGCGGGCGGCGCGGCGGCGTGGGAGGGGGCCGGCTGGACGATGGGGAGGAGGATGGGCCGCAAGAGCGCCATCTTCTCAAGCGGCGCCGTCACGTACGTTCCGTCTCCCTGCCTCAACGGGGGCGTAGTGGAAGGGGACGCTGACCCGAGTTTGCGCTTGACCACCGTCCACAGCGTCTTCTCCGACACCTCAGCCACTTCTCGCTCCTCCCACTCCCTCGCATCCCGCCGCATCATCGCCTTCAGGCGATTTCGCGCCATTTTCGCTGCGCGGCGCGCCTCATGCGCCTCGTCGACGCGCTCGCCGCGGCGGGCGGCTACGGTGCGTACGCGGTGCGCGCGGTTGGCGGCTCGGCGGGCATCTGCGCTCGCGGCGGCGAGTTCGGCGGACCAGAACGGGAGGGGGCGGTGGTTGTGCCGCGGGGGTTTACTGAGCGGGACGGCATCGGCGATGGAGGCGAGGAGGATCTCGGTGAGTCGTTCAGCTTCTTCATCGACGAGGAGGCGCGAGTCGAGGGCCGCTGGCGCGGGGCGTGCGGCCGCGGCGCTCTCGTACGCGGCGCGCAGCGCTTCGGGGTCGGCGCGGCGGAAGGCGGGGCGCGGCGGGTCGCTGCGGGCGGGCGGCGCAAGGTCGAGGACGAGTCGGACGGGTCGATGGTCGCTGCCGGACTCAAGGCGTTCGTCGACGCCGCAGCTGACGACTTTCTCGCCCGCCCGCAGGCAGCCGAGGACGAGGTCGAGCGGCTTCGGGCGGCCGCCCTGCCGCCCGGCCGGGAACCAGGTCGGCGTTGAGGAGGGGAGAAGATGGTCAAGTCCCGCGGCAGTGAAGGTGAGTGCTGCTTCCTCCTCCTGCTCCGTCGGGGACACGCACTGATCATCCCACGGCGGGTGCGACAGGTTGAAGTCGCCCGCGACCACGACGAGCGAGTTGGGCGGCGCAGCAGCGAGCGCGGGAGGGAGGTCGCGCTCGAGGGTAGCGTTGTGCGCTCGCACGTGCGAGCCCTTGCTCGGGTTGTACACGCCAAGGACGCGTACTGACGTCGATCCCGCCCGCAGGTCGACGCCGACGAGGTCGCCGGACGTTGTCGCAACTTGCGCGACCGAGTCGGGCGGGAGGCGGGAGGAGACAAGGAGGATGGAGCGGATCGGGTGCGTCCCGCCTTCCTCTCGCTCGTCAGGGGTGGGGGAGAACACGGACCAGCCGGGCGGGACCGGCGGCAGCGTGCGGGGGGGTTCTTGGAGGAGGAGGAGGTCGACGTCGCGGAGGGCGCGGTTGGAGAGGAGGGCCGGCCAGACGTGGTCGGCAGATCGATGGACGTTGTAGGATACGATGGTGAGCGTCCGCATTTCTACGCGGGCGCGGTGCGGCGGGTCGCGGAGGGCGGCGACAGGAGGTCGAGCTCATCGGGCGACTGCTGACCCTCTTCTTCGCGCGCAGCGACACGGCGGGCGCGCAGCGCCCTCCTCGGCGCGGCGGCGACGGCGGCGCGGGGGCGTTGCGACGGCGGCGGCGGGGCGAGCGGGGCGACGAGGTCCATCTCGTCGCTCCAGGAGACGTTCGCCTCGCTCTCTGCTTCGCCGTATCCGCCCGACTCGGCGCTACTCGCGCTCGCGCTCGGCGCGCTCGGTGCGAGGGTGACGGTCGAGTCATCGTCGCTCGACGGGCTCGGCGCCCGCGAGTAGGCAAGGTCGCGCGCAGCGAGCGGCGAGACGGGCGATGCGCTCGCGAGGGTCATCGCGCTCGTCCCGCCGGCGGTCGAGGGTGTGACGAGGAGCATGTCCGACAGCGCGGGCGATGCGGCGCTGAGGGAGGGGGACGGGGAGCGCAGGAAGTGGAGGTCTGCGGGTGCGTGGGTTTCCTCGCTCGCGTGGGTGTCGCTGGTCTCGTGATGCGGGTGCGTAGCCGCCACCGGGTGTGAATACAGAGAAGGGGGACTGACTTTCTCCCTCGCCTCCTCCGCAGAAATCGCCGTCAGGTTGTGGCCCTCCTCCTCCTCGACCTCCTCGAAGGCGGTGTTGGGCGGCGACGGCGTGCGGGCCGGGCGGATGGGCGTGTAGTCGGGCGAGGCGATCTGTGGGGGGCTGGCGACGGGAGTAGAAGAGCGGGCGGGTGTAATTGAGCGCGCTGTGGGCACCTCGACGACCTCCGCGAGGGACTTAGCAAGATTCGCGAGGTCCCCCTTGTCCTCCTCCGCCTCGCTCGTCTCGCGTTCTGCCTCCTGCGCGCTCGCTGCGCGTGCTTGCACCGCCTCGCCCCCTCCCCCTCGACCGCCCACTGCTACCACACGGGCCTCACGCGCCGCCAGGCCATGCTGCTTGCGCGGCTGCGACTGGACTGCGCTCCCCTTGACAGTTACCTCGCGCGGACGCGCCAGCGCGGCGACGGGGTGTGCGAGTGCGGCGAGGAGGAGACCCGCGAGCACTACATTGTCAACTGCCCGCTCCATGCCCACGCCCGCATGCGCATGCTCCCCCGACTGCTGCACCGCGCACTCCTCGCACTCACGACGCTCCTCGGCAATGTGGCGCTCAAGTACGCCGTTCGCGACTTCATCACTGACATGTCGCGCTTCCCGCGCTACCACGACACCGCGAGGCCGGAGGGAGACGGGAGGGGGCAGAAGGGGGACTAGACGATGTGGCGCGGACGCTGGCGAGGCAGGGGAGATCCAGGTGCGCCGCGGCGCGCTGACTGACCCGCTGCCCAACCTCCTTTTCCCCTCTCCCTCCCCCAATCTCGCTGCTTTCCCCCTCTCTTCCCGCACACCCATTCCTACATGTCTTACGCACCACCCCCTACGCGGCACACCCGCCCTCTCCACCCGCCTTGTCGGTGATGCGGCGCCAACCCCCTCACCCTCTCTCCTTTTTCCCTTTCTCACCCGTTTCCCCTCCCTTTTCTCCCGCTCTTTCGCCCCCTACACACTCACGTACACCTTCTAAGCCCACAGCCGCACTACTACGCTGTTGTCCCCGCAGCCCCCCTCGCCACCGCCGTCTCTCCCCTCCTCAGCCCTTCTCACCCATTTCTTGCCTTATTCTCCTCCTTTTCCTTTCTTTCTTCTTCCCCCCACCCCACCGCACCTACCCATGCCTGATAGCACTCCTAACTTGACCCTGCACGCTGTCTGTGGCCGCAGGTAGCCCCTCCTCACCCTCTTCACCGTTTACGCTCCAACTTAGCCAGTTCTTCACCCTCTTTCCCCCCTTCTTTTCCTACGCATACCCCACACCCTACCCGTGGCAGCGGGTCCCCCTTCTGCTAGTTGACATGGGCTCGAGTTCCCGATTCCGACTTGAAACTAGGACCTCTCTCTCTCTCCCACCACAGCTTCGCGCACCACCTCCTCGCCCTTGCCGCGCGCTTCCAGTGCCGCACGCAGCTCCTCCTCAACCCCCTCGACCTTCGGGACCCAATGCACGAGTGCCCCGTGGCCAGTGATGGGTGTGGCGACGTTTGAGGCCGGATGAGGAGGCGGTGCAGCGCAGGTGAGCCACCTGTTTCTTGTTGTCGAGGCAGAGAAGGACGTCACCGCTGGGCAGGCGGGATGTGGTGGTGTTGAAGGGCAGGGTGAGTGAGCTGACCAGGCTCTGTGGGGTCATGTTGTCCGCGTGGCGCAGGACAATGCTCGTCGAGGCGTGCGTGATCTGCACGCGCTCGCGCTCAAGGGGGGGCCCTCGAGGGGTGGCGCGCGCGCTGGGCGTACTGGAGGGGATGCTGGAGGGCGGAGAAGGCAGCAGCGTCGTTCGAGGGGACCACGTCATCCCCTTCGATGGTGAGCGCGCCGAAGCGGTTCTGGAGGGGCAGCCGCACCTCAAGGGCATTGAGGCGGGTCTGGATGGGTGCCAGGGCAGTTTGGAAGACCACCAGGAGGTCGGGGGTGGTCAGGGGAGGGGCAGGGTTGGGTGTGGGGGGACAGGTCGGGAGTTCGTGCTCGGCGACGCAGGGCGCTGGGGGCGTGGGGACAGTGGCGGTAGACGCGGTAGAACTGAATTGCGACCTGGTCAAAGCACCACGCGCTCCCGGGGCCTGGGAGGCGCAGAATTGGGCAAAGATACCACGCACCGCCTCTTTCGTGCGGTTCGCGGGGATCTTTGCCAATATCTCCTCCTCCAGACGTCGGAGAGGGGTCAAAGCGGGCTTGACAGAGAGCCCGGGACGCCCTGCAGCAGGTACAGGGATGCTAGGGACTCTCATTGGGCAGGGCGGTACGATACAGTCGCCCCTGTGGGGGGCTGGCGACAGGGGTGGAAGAGCAGGCGGGCAAAACTGAGTGTGTTATGGCACAAGGGGCAATCACAGGCTCCCTGCACTCCCCCTGTGCGCTCCCCGCGCCGGCAGGGCCCCCCACCGGCAATGTCGTCGCCGTTTGCACCGCCTCCTCCTTCTCAACGCTCGCCTTCGCGCCCTCTGCGTACGTGTCCTCCATGCTGCTCCCCATGCTGCTCCCTTCCCCTGGGTGCCCACTCGGGGGCACCGCCTGCTGCCTGAGCCAGTGCTCCCTGTCTCCCCCTGCAAGCTCGTTGATGCGCTCTAGGTTCCACATGACGGCCATCATCAAGCCTACCTGCCCTGCCGCTCACCAAGCCACCTCAGCTTGTGCAACACCTCCTCGGCATCCCCTCAACTTTGGGGAACCAGTGCATGAGTGCTCCCGTAACGCGTGACGGGTGCGGCGACATTCAGGCTGGTGGAGGAAGCGGTGCAGCAAAGGTGAGCCACGTGTTTCTGGTATCAAGGTCGAGGAAGATGTCACTGCTTGGCAGGCAGGCTGTGGTGGCGGTAACAGGCAGGTTGAGCACGCTGACCCAAGGGGTGGTCGCCGCCGCGCGTGCCGAGCGCCATCGGCGCCTGTGGCCTTGAGACCCCACCATTCCTGCCACACCGCTTCTTGCGACCTGCTTGCTAGCGCATCATGATCTTTGTCGTAGTATTGTCCAGGGATCTTCAGCTCACGCCCACCCTTGCTGTTAGAGAAGCGCGAGGACCTGCCCCGCCTCCCCCCCTCCGACCGCACCTCTGCACCTCCTTCCTTGACTCCTCAGGACGGTCTGCTGGCCTAAGGGCCCTGAAAGGGCTGTGGATTCCTTTCAACGCTCTCGGTTCGCCAGCACAGGCTGCCCAAAGGTGGAGAGCTGGGCTGCACCTTGCGAGCCTTCCGTGCCGGCTCTCTCCCGCCACGACGCCTTGGAAGCTTTGAGAGTGTGGCTGCTGCCACAGTGAGGTCCTGGGAGCATGCACAATGTTACACGGGACGTTCAGCATGTGTGGTTAGCGAGATCGAGAGGTGGGTCCAGACCAGGTCGGGAGGGTCCGCCGCGCGCGCGCGCGTCAGCGACCACCCCTTGGCTGACCAGCTCCTTGGGCACTGGTTGTTGGGGTTCTTCAGGACAACAATCATCAAGATGTGGGTTATTGGCACACGCTCGCGCGCGGCAAGGGATGTGAGAGGGGCGGCGCGCATACGTTGGGTGTGCTTGTAGGGCCACTCAGCCGCATTATTGATGTTTCAGGGGGCCACATTGTTGCCATCAACCATGGGCGCACTGAAGCAGTTCTTCAGAGGCAGCTGCGCCTCCTGGACAGCAAGGCGGGTCTGGATGAACACCAGGGCGGTCTGGAAGACTGTCAGGAGTTTGGGGCGGCCAGGTCGTGTGCGAGGTGCGAGGTTTGGAGGGGAAAGGGGGCCCAGGGATGCTCCTGTAGCATACCCAGCAAGCTTGGAGGAAGTGCAGCATGAGCTGAGGCAGAGGAGGCAAAGAGGGGCCTTGTGATTCTCTCCACGTTTGTCTTGGCTAATGCTGACACTCATGTTTGGTTGCCCACTGTTCTATGCTTGTGGCCAGCCCAGTGTGACCTGTCTCGCCTGACTACATGCAGGATGGAATGCATGTCGTCTCTGTAAACCTCAAGCTGTGTGGGCTGAAGAAGCACTATCCGCAGGACAAGGCCAACAGCCGGAACAGCGTCAATGCCTCAATTGCTGCCCATGTGATGGTCCGCCACATCGTAGAGCACAGGAGGCACAATGACAAATGGGACACAGAGCAGCAAGCTGCCCTCCTCGTAGAGGGGCACCTGTGGATGCCTGGTTGGCAGGCGCTGTGTACTGACCAATCTGCTACAGCTCAAGGGGCTCAGCCGGCCCTCGCGTAGGCGGGCTCCTCACACAGGCCGGCCTGCCATTGAGGCAGGGCCACACGGATTGACGGTGCAAATGGGCTCCTTCTCAGGAGCATTAACCCGCCCGTCATCAAGCGGTGTGTTATCAAGCGGTGTGGACGCAGAAGAGCATTCAAAGTACTGGCGGCATACTACCAGCGAGCTCAGGGCACTGAGCATGGCTGGGTTTGTGCCCGCTCTCCCATTTCCCCCGAGCATATGCGCTTGCGCATGCATGCCTCTGAGTGCGATGGCACTGACTCAACCTCACTTCTACTGTGCCAGAGGTTGTCGGGGACTGCTGGGATGGAATCAAGGCTGGTTGCACATTCCCCACGCTGCGGGTGTGCCGAGTTGGGTGGAGCCACGCACCTTCAGCTTGCCACCACCCCCCTCCGATGACCCAAACAATCTGACCAATCTGATGATCATCACACCTGCAAAGTTGAACTGGGTACACTGCGCCGCAGAACGGAGGAGGGATATTCAATTCCAGCTGTGCATAGATAAAGCTAAGCTGACACCACCATTGCGAGGGTGGCCCCCTGAACCACTACGCTCTTTCGAGCGTAAGCAGAGTGAACGGTACTACATGTGTAAACCAAGCGTCGTGTGCCGCTTGTGCCAGAGCCTCATGCGATGTCCCCAGAGGCGGCTGGCCATCTTGATCAGTTTGTGGCGCCATTTTTTCCATACATGAGCGAGCAGGAGCTCCGGCAAAGCTGGCAGTCGCAAGGGCGGCTTGTCAATAATGCCAGGTGAGAGAGAAGAACGCCTGCGAAGAGGCCCACTCACACCAGAGCGCAAGGGAAGGCTCCTCCAGGTCAAGCTTTGGCGAGTGCCGCTTCGGTGCAGCGGTAGAGAGCGACACCAGCTTCGCAACTCGGATGCGCGTCAGACTGGCATCTGACAAGGCAGTGCTGCTCTGTCTCGAGAGGTCTGTCCAAGGTCCGTCGCGAGCCGGGCAGGAGCACTAGGATGTCGGCACTGTAGGAGAAGAGGGTGTGGCGGTACGGGCAGGACCGTGCGGGAGCACGCAGAGGAGAAGGGTCAGAGAGGGAGCGGAAAGGGCGAGCGAAAGAAAAAGGCCCACCTTGTCGGACGCGTTTTGCGGTGCTATGCCTGGGCGCGGAGTTGTAGGCTCATGCTCTGCATGCCGGGAAGCGCGATGGCTTCTCTGCGGAGACAGCTTGGCCACAAAGCTTTGTATATGCAACCGTTGTCAAGCGCTCTCACAGCAAGCTCGGTTGATCTAGTTGGTTATGATGTGGACCTAATACCTTCGTTTAGTCCAATGTCGGCGGTTCGATCCCGCCACTGAGCATGTACAAGCGCCTGGCGCACGTCTTTTGCCGCCGCCCCACGAGGGAGCCACCCCCCCTTTTTTTTGCGGAGAACAGCGCACTGCCATCGTCTCCAGCCGAGCTCGCGCGTACCCGCGCTTTCTCTCCCGTCGATCGCCTCTGTCTGCAGGTCATCCACTGCTCCGCACACTCCGCGCCTACTTCGCCCAAATCGCACTCCAGGTCCCGCAGACGGCTACACCCACTGCAAGAACTGTACGCAAGGAATGGTGCAGTTGCAGGTGGGCATGCACGGCCCGTGTGCCCGTGTATAGAAGAAACGAGGGAGGGAAAGTCTACAGCCCAAGAGGAGGAGAAGGAGCGGGAGGAGGGCACAGCCGACGACGACAGGTCTAGGGTGATTACACATACCTGCAGCGGTGTGGGTGAGTACGAGAACGTGTGAAAGGGTGGGAAGAGAAGGGACGCACTTCGAGAAGAGGGGAATGAGGGTTTGCGCCAGCGTAAACGAGAAGATGAGCTTCGGGCCGACGACACTGCGTGTGCCAATCCGCATCAGTGCAGCCCGAACGATGGGTAAGAAACAGCACGACGCACAGCACCTTGGGCGTGAGGCCCTTGAAGAACGCGCCGAAGCCCTCGTGCTTGATCAGCTCGCGGACGACAGTCATGCCGCCGACCTTCGACTCGAAGTTCTGGTTCTGGATGCGGGTCTGTGCAGTGCGATTCGTGTCAGTCCAAGTCTCGATAAGGCAGGAGCGCGAGAGCGCACCTTGATGACGTCGAGCGGCTGCGAAATGGCGATGGACGAGACCTGCAGGCGGCGTGTCAGCCTGATCACCTCTGCAGAAGCGACGAGGAGGGAACGTACGGAGCCGGCGATGGAGGCAACGAAGTTCTGGTACCACGTCGCGCTGCGGTAGTCCTCCAGCTTGAAGACGTACTCCTTCGTGAACGCCGAGCCACCGAAGAGCTGCCCGCCGCATGCTCGTCAGCACCGCTACCGGCAAGCAGGCGCAAGAAGAGTACGCACGGCGAACGAGCCGGGCGCGTTGCGCGCAGCGGTCCACGACGCGCCGCGGTACAGCGAGAAGCCCTCATCGCGGACGATCTGGAGGAAGCCGCGCGAGCGGAACGCCTCCGGGTTGGTCCTGTACGAGGTATAACGCTCAGTCCTGGTACGATCCGAAAGAAGAAGAGGCGAGTACGCACTGCCTCTTGATCTTGAGGACGTCGAGGGGGAGGAGGACGATCTCACCGATGCCGGTGAGGCTGAGCGCGATAGCCGAGTCAGCGGCGCCGCTTGAGAAACAGTGGGGAAATGCACGCACGAGCCAGCGGTGGCGGCCATCATCGCCTTGCCGTTCTTCTCGCCGAACGCGTTGTTGAACTGCGACTTGAAGTTCTTGCTGAGGAAGTCGTTGAAGTACGGCTGGCCACCGAACTGCAGACGAGGAGGATCAGTGCAAGCTCATGGATAGGCAGGAAGAGGCTCCGCACCTTGTAGACACGCCTGGACGGGTACGAAGGACGAGAAGGTCAGCTCAAAGGACGAGTCAAGGGAGCGCGGCGCGGCAGGAAGCGCACTGGAGGACTGTGGGTGCGGGGTCGTGGTCAGCATAGCGACACGGAAGAGCGCGAAGAACGAGGAAGCGAGCGCACTCTTGTAGCCCGCGGCGTATCCGAGACCCGGGAAGAGCGAGAGGAACTTCTGGCCGGCACGGGCGTTGGCGTGCTCCCTGAAGACGACCTCCATCATCGGCTTCTGCAGACGGTGCACACGAGCGAGATCAGCGCGCGCACGGCGTTATCGGCGGGTGGTAGGACGTACCCCGGAGACCTTGTTGGACATGAGCCGCTTCGCGACGGTGTCGCTGCGCGCAGAGCGAGTCAGCTGGGACTCGGGACAGACGAGCAGAGCAGTACGCACACCGGGTGGAAGATGATGAGCTCGGCGATGCCTGCGATCACGCGAGAGCGGGGGGTCAGTCGAGGTCGAGGAGCTGGGGGAGGGGAGAGCGTGCCCGAGGTGCCGGACCCGAGGATGCGGGCGGCGTGCGAGTCCTTTCCTCCTGCGGGCGGGGGCGACATCTCTGCTGGGGCGGGGCGGGGCGGAGCGAGGTGGGGAGACGGCGAAGAGGGAAAAGTCCTGGGAGAGACGCGCGACGAGCTCCTCATCTCGCCGCCCCCACCGCGCGCCTCCTTGAGGGAGTGCAAACCACCCGCGATGAAGACTGCACGCGCCATCGCGCGCACCGCCGCCCTCGCTGCGCCCCGCGCGCCCGCACCCACACCCGCGCCCGCCTTCATCGCCGGGGCTCACCGCGCCGCGTCGTCCGCGGCCGCAAAGCCTCCGGCGGCCAAGAAGGCCGCACAGGTGGAGCAGGAGCTCCCGGCCAACATTGCGTACGGGCAGACGGCGCGCTCGCGGCTCCGGGATCACTACGACACCTCGCTCTCGCACGACCTCCTGTACCTCCTCTACTCGCACGCGACCCACACCCAGGCCCAGCACGGCGCCCTCCCCGACCCCCTCTCCCGCTCCCCCGTCTGGAACCCCGAGAACCCGTACGCCCAGGGCCGCGCCGCCCCCCCGCGCCCCAAGGGCAACCGCTACCTCGTGCCCAACCCCTCGTACACCTCGCCCGCGACCCTCCCCGCGCTCGACTCGATCACCGTTGAGTGAGACGGCCGTAGGCGTCAAGAGCAACCTCCTCCCCATCATGGCGTTCCAGGCCATCACCGGCGAGCCCCTCCAGAGCAAGCACCCGGGAGCGTACGGGCCCGGCTCGGGCAAGGGCATTGTCGTCACCCGCTCCACCAGAAGTCGGCGTCGTTCAAGATCCGCGCGGGCGCGCCGACGCGGTGTCAAGTCGAGCTCGGGGAGAGCAGATGTACGCGTTCCTCGAGACGCTCGTCGACTTTGTCCTCCCGCGCCTCAAGACGTTCAGCGGGATCCCGCTGCCCGCCGCGAGCCACCCGCGGCAGAGCATGTCGTCGACGTCGGGCGTCGTCGCGTTTGGCCTCCCGCCCGAGGCGATGGGCCTCTTCCCCCAGATTGAGCTCAACCTCGACCAGTACCCGCGCGCGTACGGCATGAACATCTTCTGCGTCACCAGCGCGAAGGGCCGCGCGGCGCAGGACCAGGCGCGCGCGCTCCTCTCGGGGATGGGCCTCCCCTTCGTCAAGCGGTAGTCGGGGCGGGGCGGCCATGGGCGTCGTTGTACAACCTGCAAGTTAGCATTTCGCATCCTCATCTTTCCTCTCGCGCGGAGTCGGCGCTGCCTGTTGGCTTCTTGCAGGGCCTCCGCGTGCACCTGGCTCTGCTGCCCGGAGGTTCTCGCAGCTGCCCTGCTTCTTCCTGCTCCGAGACCACCCCATCATCTCTCCCCCGCCGTCCTATGGGTGATCCGCTCCTCCCTCCCTACCAACGAATGGGGCTTGCCTCGTCGCATTGGGCCGCATGCGGGACGAAGAAGGTTCTCTGGCATCGGAGGAACCGACGGGGCTCGACCCAGCTTCGTCGACTGCAGCCAATCAGCCGGCCGCGCGAGCGTCTCCGGCGAACACAGAATGCACGGATTGCAAGGGAGGAGACAACGGGGAAGACCTGCGTTGGTTTGAATCGCGATCATGAGGAACTCGAGGTGCGAGCGGGGTTGTTCGAGCGGGCGGGAAGCGGTGCGGGCACGGTCCCTGCGTCGGCGCTAGTGCGGTGCAGGCGTCTGTAGGTTCTCTCCCGCCCACCGTGTTCCCTCGATATGGACACGCGGAACTTGAAGCGAGAGGCGTCGCACTCGGCGCTCGACCCGAGACCTCCCAAGGTCTCGCCGCCGCTCCGTTCTGCGCACAGCGAGGCGCTCGACGCCGCGCTCTTCAACCTGCACACGCCCGCGCACCACCACGCCTCGCCGCCGTCGCTCCACTTCGACCCCGCGTTCTGCGACTTCCCGCTGTACGACCCGCTCCCCGCCGCCGCGACGATGGACGCGCAGGGACAGAGCCCACACGCCTTCCACACGCTCCAGCAGCCCGGGTACCCGCCCGGGCCCTTCCCCGCGCACGATGCCGCCCTCTCGTCCCCATCAGCCGGACTTCCGCCTCACGCCTCTGCGCACCTCGACGCCGGCCAGGGAGGGTACGGCGACCAGGCAGTGCGTCCACATTCTGTTATCTCCCGCCTGTAGCGCCCGCTCAGCCCGCCCGAGACGTCTGCTCGTCCGCGCGAGCTGAGCGCGCGCAGGGGGGGGCGGTGCGGGCTCCTCCGTCTTCGTCCGTTGACCGTCTTCCTCGGCGGTTGCAGTACCCGCCGCCCGTGCACCACGACACGGCCATGTCGCCCGCGTCGGCGACGTCGTTCGCGACGCCCGCGCTGAGCAACTCCGCCATGTCCCTTTCTTCGTCGCACGACACGCTCGCAACCTCGACGTTCTCGCCCGCGCTCGGGGCCGACGCCACCTCGCCGGGGCTGTACGGGCGCGCGCCGAGCCCCGCCACGAGCGACTACCTCGGCGCGTTGCCGGGGGCGCACCCCATCGGGCTCGGGTTCGCGCCGGCGGACGCAGGCCTCGGCGGCAAGGGCAAGGAGCGCGAGGGCACCGCGCCCCTCGCACAGGCGCAGGCGATGCCGCTGCCGCCGAGCCCGGCGATGCAGGAGAAGCGGCAGACGGTCAAGCCCGCCGATGTGACGCGCAGGGGCGAGGACTTGGGGCTCTCGCTCGGCGACTTTGACATGCTCGACACGCTCGGGTGCGTTCCTTCCTGATCCCATCACTTGTACTTGGTCTGGCGGGGCCGGCCTTGCTACCGCAGAGTACGCGGCGCTGGCGCTTCGGTCTCCACCTGACTTGCTTCCTTCCTGCGCACGCGCAGCACCGGGACGTTCGGGCGCGTTCTCCTCGCCCGCCTGCGCACTTCGCCGAGCCGGCCGTCTCAGACGCAGCCGCACTACTTCGCGATGAAGGTGCTCGAGAAGAACACGGTCGTCCGGCTGCGCCAGGTCGAGCATGTCAACTCGGAGCGGTCGACGCTCGCGCACGTCCGGCACCCGTTCGTCGTCAACCTGTTCTGCACCTTCCAGGACGAGTCGAACCTGTACCTGCTCCTCGAGTATGTCCAGGGCGGCGAGCTCTTCTCGCACTTGCGCCGTGCAGGGCGCTTCTCCGCCGACGTTGCAAGGTTCTACATCGCGAACCTGGTCCTCGTGCTCGAGAATCTGCACTCCCAGGACATCATCTACCGCGACCTCAAGCCCGAGAACCTCCTCATCGACTCGTCGGGCCACATCAAGGTCACCGACTTCGGCTTTGTGCGTTGTTCGCCTACTCCCTCAATATCGAGCACCCTGACTAACGCTTCGCGCGCTTGCAGGCCAAGTACGTCCCCGAGCGCACCTGGACGCTGTGCGGCACGCCCGAGTACCTCGCACCCGAGATCGTGCGTCCCGCCTTGCTTCTCTCTTGGCGGGCACCGTGCTGACCCTCCACACACAGATCACCGCGACGGGACACGGCGCCGCGGCCGACTGGTGGGCACTCGGCGTGCTGCTCTTCGAGCTCCTCGCGGGCTACCCGCCCTTCTTCGCCGACAATCCGCTCGAGATCTACGAGAAGATCCTCCAAGGCAAGTACGGCGTGCCGCGCGTGATTGACCCGCTCGCGAAGGACCTCATCCGCCGCCTCCTCACCGCGGACCTGACCAAGCGCCTGGGGAACCTCAAGGGCGGCGCCGAGGACGTCAAGAACCACCCGTGGTTCGAAGGCGTCGATTGGGCCGCCGTTGCGCGCAAGGAGATCCGGGTGCGTCTTCCCGCTGTGCTTCTCACGGCGCGTGCTGACGAGGACGAGAGCGCAGGCCCCGATCATCCCCCTCACGGCGACGCCCGGCGACGTGAGCAACTACGAGCGGTACCCCGCGACGCAGCTCGAGTCGCTCCCGGGCGTGCTCCGCGCGCTCTCCCAGCGCAAGTACGGCTTCAGCCCCGAGGTCGGGCCCGACCCGTACGGGTACCTCTTCCCGCTGTTCTGAGGCGCCGCCCTCCCTTCTCTCTGGACCTGCTTCTCGCCTCGTCGTTGTCAAACCAAATCCCGCACCTGCATGATCACCCCGTCGCTTACGCTTCGTGCACACCCCCGTCGTTCGATACCCGCGTTCCTTCCGTTCCGCCTCGCATAGTCTATCCCCCCTCGCAGCTTCTCCTCCCCTCGCAACCGCAGCTTTCGTTCGCCCCCGTCCGTCCATGCGGGCAAGGGAGGAAAGCAGTATAACAGCACACGGCGCACCAAAACGGCATCTACAGCGGGCGGGGACGCGAGGGACGGGGGGCGGGAGGAAACGCAGGCGACTACGCCCACGCGTGCGAGAGGAGGCGCTGCGTCGCGACGAGGCTTTGGTACTTGACGTCCGGGTCCGCGTGCGTCATGAGCTCCATCACGCGGCCCTTCGCGCCGAGGTCGTCGATCGCCCTGCGTGCGGGTGTGTCAGCGGGAGGAGGGTGCGAGGGAAGGTGAAAGGGGGGCCCACTTCTTCGCGCCATCGTAGTGCTTGACAAACTGCGCAAGGTCGTTCGCGGCGACCGCGAGCGTCGTCGCGTCCGTCGAGCTGACGAGGATGTGCACGAGGGCCCTGCGTTGCACTGATCAGCACGGGCGCGAAGGGAGGGTCGGAAGGAAGACGCGCTTGAGCTGCTCGCGGTCCTTGTCGACGAGCTTGGCGGCGTTGTCCCGCCAGAAGTCGTCGTTCTTGTGCGGCGGAGACCACGTCAGGTGCCCCGTCGCGAGCTCCGACTTGTACTCGTCGTACGTCCTGCGTACCGTCCGTCAGCGCAACGCATGCTGGCAAAGAGGGGAATGGGACGCACGTCAGACCCTCGAACGAGCGCTTGAGCTCCTCAACGAGGAAGTCGACGTCCTCCCTGATCTCATCGTCGGAGAACTTGCGCCCCTGGAGCGTCTGCACGTACGGCAGGACGCGCTCGACGAGCATCGGCGCGAGGTTCGCCTTGGGCGCCTTGGTGATCAGGTTCCGGAACGCGGCGAGGATCACGCGGAGGACCTTCTCCTTGATGGCGCGCTTGGCGAGGTCGAGCAGGAGGGCGATCAGGTTGTAGTGCCTGCGCGCGGGGCAAAGTGAGCGGATGAGCTGCAAGTACGCGGAGGGGATGGAACGCACGCGTTGATCTCGGAAGCAATCGTCTCGTTGAACGTGAGCAGCCAGAAGCAGAACGCAAGCTGGTACTGCATCTGCGGGCTCGGGTTCGTCCGCAGCAGCTGCACGAGCCTGTGCGCCATTACGCGTTAGCTCCACAACCTCGAGAGCAGGAGGGAGCGGAACGCACCCCTCAATGACCTTCGGAGCGGCTGCAGCCTCCTTCCCCTCTCCCGGACCCCAGCACATCGACCGTGCGCGCGAGACGCGCAGGACCGACTCGAGGCACTGCACTGCAACGTCCTGCCCCTCGGGCTCATTCGGTTGCCCTGCATGTGCACGGCGGTAGTCAGCTCCGCCCGACGGGAGATGCGAGAGAGGGGCTCACGGATGAGGTGCGAGAGGTGCTGCAGGAGCTTAGCGATGACGGCGTCGGCGGGAGAGGAGTCGTAGGAGAGGATGGTGGAGGCGATGGCCGAGGCTTTAAGGCGAACAAAGTCGTCCTGCGAGTCGAGAAGCCTGCAGTCGGAGGGGTCAGCTAGGGCGGACGGGGACTGAGCGGGGAAGGATGCGCACTTGAGGAGAGGCGGGTAGGGCGAGTCGGGCTGTGTGAGGAAGAGGGAAATGCGCTCCTCGCGGTCTTCGCGTGCGGAAGGGTGAGCTGGAGTAAGCGAGGACAGGAGGGGGAGGGGACGGACCTGCGATGAAGTCGCCAAGGAGAACGAGGATGAACTGGAGGGTGTCGTTCCGCGAGAGCTTGTTGAGTAGCCGGATATACAGAGCGGCGTACGTCTCGCCCTCCTGCATGCGCGAGTGGGAGGGTCAGCCGGCGTTCGCCCCCACTTGGCGGACGAGGGAGGGGAGAGCGCACCGCATCGAGGATGGGGTCTGCCTTGTCGCGGCTCCCTGCTACGCGCTGGATGAGCTGCACATCATCCTGGCCGAGAAGACCTGCGCGCTGGTACCCCTGTGCGGGCGGTGCAAGCGTCCGGGATGACGATGAAGGCGTGAGCTGGGGGCACTCTCACGGGCAGAGGGGCAAGGAGGGGTGGAGCGTACGTCCCAGGGGATCGCCTTTGCGCGGATCTTGAGGCTGCGGTCGCTGAGGAACGGGTTGGCGACGAGCGACATGGCCTCGAGCGGACGGCGAGATGAGGATGGAGCGGGGCGAGCGAGGGTTGCTGGGAGGCGAGAAGCGGCTGGAGGGCGGTGTTATGCGGGCGCTCTGTCGCCCTGTCTCGGCTCGCGAGCTGCACGGCGGGTGGGGAGGCGGCGAGCGCGGCGTCGGCGTCGGCCCCCCTCCTCGTCCACCGCTTGGCTCTGCACACATCGCTCCACTCGCTCGTTGGCTTCTTTGATCTGTGCGAAGGGGCTCTGCAGCCACCGCTCTCAGCATCGCGTTTGTGCCGCCCGCTCCACGGTCTCCGCCCATCCCTCTCGCCCCCCGCGCCCCGCGCAGGTCTTTGGATCGCTCGTCGGCTTGCGACTTGCTGGCCTGCCATTGAGCTGCTCTTGCCCCGTCTAGCTGTTAGGCCGACTCAGGATCGGGCCCGAGGTGGAATGGTTGCGCTCCACACCCTCCCGCCGACGCTCATACTCAGCTGCTCGCTCAACCACCATTGTTTCCGCCCCTCCCCGCACGGCACCAGTGTTGTACTCCTCTCCTTCCTTCCCCCGACACCCGCCCGCAGTGCCCTCAGCCCTAACCCAGCTCTTCGCTCGTTCCCTCCTTTCTAGCGTACGCACATCCTGCCTCACGGCCGCATCGGCGCAGACTGGCATCCGCGATCACAGCGTTCGCGAACTCGCTCACAGACGCGGAGATACCGTCCTGCCTCGTTGCTTCCGACGCGCGCTCGTGACCGTCCCCTGCCCGTCTCACAGACGCGGCGCGCCGCGTACTCCCCGTTCGCGCATGCACCACGAGATGCTACGCGGATGCGGGAGATCTTGAACGACGCGGGCTCTGTCGAGAGTTTCGACAGCAAGCCGAGGCCGTGAGGCGGGGCGTGCAGCATGGTCCGTCCGACGCCTCCCTCCTTCTTCCCGGTCCCGCGCCCACCTGCAGCGCTAGAGTTCCCCTTTGCTGCATCGCTTGGAATGTGCAATCGCTACGCATCGTTCGCTTCTGTCCCCATTCCAGCGCTTCTTCCCCGCCCGCTAGGATGATGCGTCGACCTTCTCAAGCATGCGAAGCTTGGTTCCTTGCGCTCACCTGCTTCGAGCAACCTTCCCTCCTCACTCGCCCTCCTTCACTCGCACGAACCAGCTTGACCATGTGCGCCCTCTCTGCCTGACTGACTCGCATCTTGCTCGCTGACCCTCGTCCTCCCCGTGCGCGCAGGTCCGCCGTCCTCTCCTCCGCGCCCGCCCAGCCGTCGTTCTCCAAGCTCCCCTCTCCGTGCGCGACGTGCCCCTGCTCCGTGCGCTCAGGCTCCTCCACATGCAAATTCGAGCGGGAGAGGGCTGACTTTCATGTGCACGCTTGCGCAGACCACCGGCTGCCCATCCAAGGCGCTCTCCACCTCGTCCAGCGCGAGTACGAAGGTGCAGCAAGAGGGCGGGAGGGGGCGGGCGCAAAGCTGGAGCATGTGGGAGCAGAAGGAGCTCGAGAGGGAGATTGTGCGTCGCCTTTCCTCTCATATCGGCCACTTTTCTTCATGAGGAGAAGCGCGGCTGACGAGCAAAGCACGCAGATGAACTCGTGGGAGTGGCAGTCCTAGTGATTGCCAGCCAGCGGAGAAGGGCCGGAACCTGTAGATAGACCCGCCACGAGGCCCTGTATGATAGAAGCCGCTTCACCCCTTCCGCGAATCGAGAGCCCCTCGCACACCTTACTCAGCTCGATGAGAGGCGAAGTCGGCGGACACGCGCTGTTCGCCATTTCAAGGCAACCTCACCGCGCCCCCCTTCCCACCGCTCCACCACCCGCGCACGCGCGCCGCACACGCCGCCCAAAGCCCGACCAGCGCATCCCAAGCCCTGCTGAGCCACCCGCTCGTGCGATCGCGCCGAGCCGCCGAGACGCTCACGACATCAAGAGCGAACTCGCTCGCCTGCTCGCCGAAGTGCGAGCGCGCCATGAAGCTCAGCCTGCGCGTACCTGTGTCAGCTTCATTCGCCGAGTGATTCGCCGAGTAGGAGAGGAAGGAGGACGCACTCGTAGATCCTCGACGGGTCAAGCGCCTCCGCATCTGGCGCCGGCCGCCCGCGGTAAGTGGGCTTGAAGTCGCCCCAGCGCGCAAGGAGCGTGACGCTCCGCGCGCCCTTCTCCTCCTCGTCGAGGTCGGACGGCGCCTCGGTCGAGGAGAACGTGTACTCGTACACCGTGACACTCTCCCTCCGGCCGTCGGGGCGCCGCGCAGGCTCGGAGGTTTTCAGCGCGAGGACGAAGCGCGTGACGGGGCCGGGCGCGCTGCCGATGCTGGAGGAGGGGGATGCGGGAGGGAGGAAGGTGACGAGGAGGCCGGCGTGCTTGGCGCGCGGGAGGGAGAGGCGGGAGGGGAAGACGGTCGACTGCGAGGCGAAACCTGCGCCGCCAAGGGCGGTGATGTCTGCATCTCACCCCGGTCAGCTCTGCGCATCGCATGGAGAGAGGTAGAGGTGCACCAAGGTTCCCAGAGAAAGTCGCGACGTTCGAGACGGGGTCGACCGTGAGCAACGAGGTAGACGCGCCGCCGCGAAGGGTGTCGTTCACTGCGGTGAAGGTCGGCCAAGGCTCAGAGCCCCCGAAGAGAAGCTGTGCGCGTGCTCGATCAGCCTCGCACGGGGTGTAGCGCGGAGGAGATGGGCGGACCTTGGACATGACTGATGACGAGAGAGAGCGATGAAGGCGAAGGCGGGCGAGGCGAGGCAGCGGGTGGCAGCTCTATAGCTTGTATGTGAGCGTCGAGATACCGTTTCGAGCGTCTGCAAAGCGAGCTGAGCAAGTCGAGGCGAGGAGGAGGAGGGGAACCTTCGCTGGCGAGCGGGAGTCGGTCCCACCCGCGATCCAAGTCTTCTCTGCATTCTTGGCAGAGCTCACGTGAGAGCACGGGGCGACCAGCAATGCGGAAGGCGGGAGGCTCTGCTTCGTCACCTCGTACACCTCGCGCGCACCGGAGGGACAGCAACAACAGCTTCGTATACCAACCAACAGCCTACCGCGGCGTCCCACCCCCGTTCCCGACCCCATCCCGCGCGA
This sequence comes from Rhodotorula kratochvilovae, assembly GCA_019926025.1. NCBI lineage: Eukaryota > Fungi > Basidiomycota > Microbotryomycetes > Sporidiobolales > Sporidiobolaceae > Rhodotorula > Rhodotorula kratochvilovae. The sequence continues at coordinate 33,029 of JAHSUG010000030.1, read as the reverse complement.
GCAGCTCCCGCACGCCCGCCTTCGTGACGGGTATCCGCCCCGCCCTCTTCCACACGCTCTCCTTCTTCTTCTCCTCGTCCGCGTCGTCAATCCCGACCCGCCGCGGATCGCTCCCCCACTGCGTGTACAACCGCAGCAGCATCTCCGCGACGTCGACGATCTCGTCCTCGGTCGTGTCGAAGTGCGTCCACCAAGGGACGGGTTCGAGCGGGAGGGCGATGGGCGGGGTCGAGAGGCGCGTTGCCAGGTATATAGACGCGAGTGCGAGGGTGCTCTGCGGGTATAGGGCGGGTGCGGCGGTTTGCAGCCTGCGTGCGGGTGAACGGTCAGCGGGTAGAGAGGGGAGGCGGAGAGACGTCGACGCACATGTCGTTGCAGAACCCCCAACACCGCCGCACGAGGTCGTTCTCGCCTGCGAGCTCGAGCACCTGGAGGTAGTTGACGAGGTGGCCATACGGCAGCCCGCACTGCGTCTGGAACCCGAGGCGCTTGAGGATCTGCATCTCGGCGATGACCATCGCGTCCTTGAGGTCGTAGAACTCGGTCGCAAAGTAGTCCATCGGCGCGTACGACTCGTACGACGCTGCGGGAGGGTATGGCGGAGCCGAGCAGTACGCGACGAGCGAGTCGAGGTACGAGTAGCAGTTGACGATGTCGCGGATCCGCAGCGACGCCTCTTCCAGCTTTGACGCGAGAAAGAGTGCGCCCATGCCAACGTCCTGTGGCGAGGATGGTTAGCATGCGACGCTGGGTGGACGGAGAGAGCGGGCGCACGCGGACGCTAAAGTGCTTGAGCGAGGTCACGAACCAGAAGCGCTGGAAGAGCACCTGTGCAGTTGCCATGACGACCTGTGGGCTGTAGTCGAGGCTGTAAGCGCACGCATACGCAGCAGGAAGAGAATGATAGCGCACGCCTTGAGCATGATGCCGGCCTGCTGGATGAGGAGGGCGCCATCTGTCGAGGGGAAGCTCAGCAGGCCGGAGCGGTGCGGCTAAATGAGCTCACGCACATGCCCGCAGATCCCTCTCCAGCTCATCCGAGATCCCATCGAGTGCTGACGGGGTCGGAACACCCAGCGGGGCGAGCGGGTTGAGGAGGTGCCGCGACGCCATTCCGGCGTATGGAAGGCCGAGCGCGGGATCGACAGGTGCGATGAGAGCTCAGTTGAGCTGCGCAGGTTTCCTGAAGGGCTGTGCAGCGAACGACGCTCGGGTGGAGTCCGGTCAAGGTGGAGACCCCTCCCCTCTTCCTCGTCCACACCCCTCGCTCGTCTCACAGAGTCAGGCTAGGCAACAGACCGAAGCACAAGGTCCTTGAATCCGGCTCACCCGCCCTCGATGGTTCCCGCTCTTCCGCCAGAGCTCCACGCCCTCATCCTCGAGAACGCCGCCCCGTTCGTCTATCAACACATGCACTACCAGGAGCGGCAGGCGACCCTCCGCGCATGTCTTGTTTCCAAGCTCTTCCTCAGCCTGGCGCGGCCCCTCCTCTGGCAAGTTGTACGGTGCTACACCCTCCCCGAAGTCGAGCGGTTCCAGGACGAGGCTGCGTGCGAGAGGGGCGGAAACACGCGGTACACTCGCATGCTCACATCGGAGATCCTCGGCGACGGCGACTGGGACGACGGCCACGGGGACGACGAGGACGAGCGAATCGAGGTTGAGGCCGACGACGTCCTCCAGGCCTGCCGCTGCTTCTCCCAGCTGCGGCGGCTCAGCCTGTACTCCTTCAGCTATGAAGACCCGTTCGACCTCAGCTTGCTGGCACAGTGCGCTCCAAGTAAGTTCCCGACCCGCCTCGCCCGCCCACGCTACGGTGCTGACCACTTCTCCAACCCCGCAGAGTTGCAGCGGCTCCTCCTCAGCTCGAGCTTCCTGCAACTTTCGAGTCCGCATTTCGCCGACCTGCGCGAGTTGTCACTCCCGCTTCAATACAGCACGACGAACGAGGAGAGCTGGCGCGCCCTCCTCACGCCGCGAGCCCTTCCCTCCCTGCGCGTTCTCCTCGTCGAGGAATCGGCCGTCGGCTTTCGGTGGCCGCCCATCTCCGTCGACTTGGTTCGACAACTTGAGGCCCTGCAGCTCAATGCGGCGTCTCGAGCTGCATGCGACGGTCGGAACGTCCCCATCACCTACACCTCAGCCGGCACCGCGACCCTCCTTGCCTCACACCGCCATTAATCTTTCTCCATTGACCCTCGCATGCGACTCCTCCACTTCGCATTCGCCGACACCGCCCGTGACATTGACAACATAGCGTCAACCGCCTCTTCCTCGCCATCTCTTCGCACCCTTTTCCTCCCCGACAACCACTCGCCCGACAACCTCGCGCCGCTCAACACCCTCGACCCGGACGCGCGCCGCGCTCGCGATGCGCTCCTCGCCCTGTGCGCGCAGCGCAACATCGACATCCGGTGGTGCCCGGAGGAAGGCGCGGACCCGGAGGAGGCGGAGCCGTTCGTCCTGCGGCAGTTTGTCCTGTTCGCGCGGGAGCGCACGCGCGGCGGGGCGGCGCAGTAGGTGGTTGGGGCTGGTCGTATCGAGGTTGAAGGAGTCTGCGCTGTTCGTTACCTCGCGAAGGGAGGAGCTGGAAAGCGAGAGTTGCATCATACCCCTCTCGGCTTGCTGGGCGGCGCAATCGAGTTGCATACCTGAAAGGACTAGCGCGCACGGCGGAGAGCCCCGGAAGAGGACGACCTCGCACCGTCGGCGTCTCATCCAGCTCTTCCTCCTCCCCTCCACGCTCACTCGCCTCGCTCGCTTCTGCTGAGCTGCACAGCTGCTGGACACGCTCGATTGCCGTTCAGCACCCTCCCGCCCACCGCCCACACCCCTAAGATGCCTCCTCCCCTCCCTCCCGAGTTGTACCGCCTCATCCTCCAACACGCGTCCTCCCCCCTCACCCCTCTCGAGCAAGGCTACACCAGGCGACAGACCACACTTCGCGCTTGCTGCCTGGTCTCTAGGCTGTTCCTGGAGGTTGCCCGCCCCCTTCTCTGGGAGGTCGTCGGGTGCGACCTGACGGGTTATCGCAGAGACGAGCCCGAGCTCCACCTCGAGCGTTTCCAGCACGAGGCTCGCGCAGGAGGAACCACGCGCTTCACTCGGATCTTCACTGCCAATAGCGGCGGCGGGATCCACGACGCCATCGCTTGCTTCCCCAACCTGCGCCAGGCCAGCCTGTACAATTTCTTCGGTGACGACGCAGTCGACCTCGCCAAGCTATCGAAGCTCGCACCCGGTGCGCCTCCCCGCGCGTTCATGCGCGCAACAGCTGACCGCCGCACACCGCTTCGCAGAGCTTGAGCGCCTGCTCCTCTACGGAAGCGACCTGTACGCTTCCGGCGCGTTCACCTTCGAGCACGTCGTCGAGCTGTCGATCATGGGCTCGTATTACAACCACCGGGCCGAGGACGACGCTCCACGCTGGCATGCTATCGCCTCGTTCCTCATCACGCCGAGCACCTTCCCGTCTCTCCGTACCCTCCGCGTCAAGGAAACGCGCAAAGGCGGCTGGCCCGACGTTTTGAGGGATCTCGTCGCACAGCTCGGCGCGCTTTACCTCGATCCGTCTTCGCGCGGCCCGCTCGACGGCAGCAACGTCCCCGCGTCGTACTACTCGGGCCGCGCGGCGGTTCTCTTTGGCGCGGACGCAGGCATGCCGAACGCGCTGGACCGCCGCATAGAGTACGCGCACTACCGCCGCGTGGACATAGTCTACCGCGCCGCGTCCATCGCGAGCGTCGTGGCGGCATCGCCCGCGCTCCGCGCCCTCTTCCTCCCCGACAGCTTCGACCCGCGCCGTCCGCTCCCCGACGCGCCCGCCCGCGAGCGCGATAAGCTCCTCGCTGTGTGCGCGCAGAACGACGTCGAGGTCAGGTGGTTCCCGGAGCGCGACGCAGAAACGAGCGTGACGGAGCCGTACTGGGTCCTGCCCGAGTTTCGCGAGTACCTGCGGGAGCGGGAGCGCCGCGGAGCGACTTAGGTGGGCAAGTAGCCGTGCCGTACAGGGTGAAGAACAGGAATAGTGCTGTTCTTGCGCTCGTTCCGTCGTCTCGAGGAGTAGAGCGACTTGTGGCGCAACTGGGTGCGGGTCATCGGGATGCCCTCGACGGGCTTGTTGCCGTGTACCGTCTTGCCACCTGCGGTGGGAGCGGTGTGTCAGTGCGCTGTGGGCGAGGAGAGAAAGGAAGGGGAGAGGGAACGAGGACGCACGCTTGTTGTTCCACGCGCGGACACCGGCGCGAACGCCAAACTTGACGAAGTCGAGCGGGAAGAATCAGATGATGTTCCAGATCCAGGTGATGCCGATCCAGCCACCGCTCTGTAGGCGAGGGCTCGTTAGGGAGGTACAGGGCGTAGAAGGCGACGAGAAAACGGACAATGCCGCGGACAGCGGTGAAGCCCCAGGTGTCGCAGGCGGCACTGCTCTCTATCCTTGCCTTTCTACGCGTTGGTTCAGGGCCTCAGGGCACGCCAGTGCGGCGGCAGAGGAAGCAGGGGAGCGTGAATTGGAGCGGTCAAGATTGAGAAGGCCGCGAGAGGGCGGAAGGCGGACGGCCGGAAAGGGGCCGTGCGTCTGCCGCGCTTGCAGTTGGGCAGCACTACGCAGCTCCGAGCCAGGCCGTCTGCGGAAGGCCGTATACGCGCAGGCACGGGGGTGCGTCGGGCGGAAGGCGTGGAGGAGCGCGACACAAGTTGCGGTCACCGGTGTGCGGGAAAGCGGCACGCTAGATGCGGGTGCCGCCTTCACAGTCAGCTGACGGCGAACGAGATAAACGGTAGCAAACGTCCAAGCGGGCGGGAGAAGGAGGAGAGCACGAGCAAGCCAAGCAGCGATCGGGCGAAGCCAAGGAGGCGTCGAGGTGCGGTGAGAGCGTTGGGCTAGTTGGCGCGGCAGAGCGTTTGCAGCGGGCAGCAAGCGCATACATCTCGGTGCACGAAGACGAGCAGCTCCACGATGCAAGCAGATGCTCGGTTGACGAGGGGGAACGCGCGACGAGGGGCGGGAGAGCGCGGGGCGGACGAGGGCGCGCGTGGGCGAACCTCCGCACGCGCTTCCGTCGGGACGAGCACAAACCAGACCGCGCCCAGCCGGAGAAAGCGCGCGAGTGCAGCCCGCCCGGCGCGGGCGGACGTGGGAAATGTCAAATGGGCGTGCCGCGCCGGCGGGCGAGTTTGTCGCGGGCGGGAAGAGCGGCTGGACGCCGGCGCCTCCCTCGTAACCGATGCTCTCCGCTCGACTCCGCCGCTGGGCCGCAAGGTGGACGGAGCGTGGGCGGCGGAGACGAAGGAGGCACCTCTCTGCGGAGGAGGGGCTCCTTCCTCGTCCGCTTGCGTTCATCGGCGCGCAAAGTTGGATGGAGGAGCGTGCTGTGGGCCATTCGCGGCCGGGCTGCATGTCGGGACCATATGGGCGGGAGGGGCGGGACAAGTGTGCAAAGCTTCGTTATCCGCCATGAGGCCTGAGGTGAGGTGCGCGCAAGCGGAGATGCCATCACGCGCTCCACGGCTTGCGAGCTTGCGTGCGCGTGCGAGGGGCGAGCAGCTCTCACGGCGACGGATGAGCGGATGGAGCTGTGCCGCGGAGAGGAGGCGGGTCTGAGCAGCCCGCGGATGTGCCGCACAGGAGACGGGTGCTCAGCCTCGACAGGAGGCGCGCCTCCTCTGCGCGAGGCGAGGCAAGCGGTGCGGACGGCCTCCTCTGCGCATGCCACTCCCGCCGCGGACGGTGAGCGCTTTCCTCTCAGCGCCGTCGGGTTGGTCGGGCGCCACCTGGCAACGCGGCCGGCGCAGTCTTCCCCAGGCGTCCCCAGACGATGACGAGCTCATCTGCGACTTGCCGCGCTTTGCACGGCCCCGCGTTCTGCTGTTTGCGGCGTGGACGGGCGGGCGGATGGAAGGCCAGCCTTTCGGAACGAGCAGCGAGCAGGAGCAGCGCAGAGCAAGTCGAGGCAGCAGCGAACGTCGGCTGGGCTGCCAGAGGCGCCTTCTCCATCCGGGAGAAAGCAGCGGTGGGCTCGTCGAGCTGCGATAGGCGACCGAGTGCGCCCCGCCCCGCCCGCAGAGCGTGCGCGCCTGCCGCGGTGCTGGCGGTGCTCTGGCGGTGCAGCGGACAATCCTGAACGAGCCAAGGAGGCGACAGGAGGCGCGAGCCAGCCCCAGCGCCTTGCCGTCGCCCCCTCTTCTTTAGCGCAATCAGGAGTGGAGTGCCGCAATCCTGTTGGACGGGCGGGTGCGGGATTCGCACGTCCCGAAGGAGAGCGCGAACGCCTGGAGACAGCCAGCCGCGCCCTCGACCTCTGCGGACGGCGATGAGGTGAGTGGCGAGTGCGGCAGCGTGTGCAAGCTGCGTCCCCGAGACTCGGCCTGGGTACGAGCAGAGGAGGAAGCCCGAGGGGCGAGGACGAGGTGGTGCGCGCGCCGAGGGCGAAACCTCGGCGTGGGCTGTTTGGCCGCGTCGCGCGGGCTTTCGCGCCGACAAGTCTTTCCAGGGTGCGGCGTCCGCCTCGCTCGCTCGCCTCTCTCTTTTCTCCCCAAGAGACTCGCGTTCACTTCGTCGACAAGGCCACCCCCTCGTCGCCGGATCGCAGGACTCCCAGCCGTCGGCCCTCCAGCCTTCGTCGCCCCCGCCCCGCCCACTCGACTCCGCTCAGCCGCGCCCCTTCGGCTTGGGTCCGCCCCCTCTCCTCTCCCTCCTACCAGCACCTCTTCCCCCGTCCCTCCCCCGACACCGCACACTATGAGCGCACCGCTCCACGCTGGTGAGGGCTCTGCCCCCGCCCCGGCGGCCGAGGTCATCCAGGAGAAGCCCGTCGAGGCTGCCCCCGCGGCCGCCGCCCCCGCCGCCGAGAAGAAGGCCGGCCGTTTCGACAAGACCTTCGTGCGTGGCTGCTTGCTCTTTCTGCGCGACCCAGAGGACCCGAACTGACGAGAGGCCGCCATTCCCGCTCGTCCCCCCTTTCAACCCAACCCGCCATCTCTCGGTGTCGCCCACTTCGCGTCCCGATGAGCGCAGGAGGAGGAGCGTGTCACCAAGCACGCCCTCGTCGACATGAGCACCATTGAGCTGAAGGCCGAGGACCTCTACGACAAGGTGCGCTCTCGCCTCCTGTCGCGAGTTCGCCATGACGGGCCCTCGCTGATTCAACCCGCCATCTTGCCCCCCTCCTTCCGCCGCCGATCTACCGATCCTGCCCCACTCTGCGCGATGCCGACCCGCAGGACAAGGTCGACCTCGAGCAGGTCGAGATGAACGACGTCTGGACGCTCCTCCAGTGAGTCTCGCGCTTCTCCCGTCCGTCCGCGGCTCGTGCGCGCGGCCTCTGCGCCGCGCTTGCCCCGTCGTTCAGCGCTGCCTGCGAAGCGCCCGAGCTTGCGGCGAGTTGAACGATGCGGGGGAACGGGGCAGGGTGCGCGCGCCTCATTGGCCGCAAGCATTCGGCGCCCTGTCTCACTCCTGGGCTCGACCGTGGGACGTACGTACGAGCTGCAGCCGCCGCTGACGCTCTCCCCTTCCTGCAGGTGTAACGAGGAGGGTCTTACCAACGCCGAGGCGGACCGTCGCCGCGGCATCTTCGGCGCGAACAAGCTCGAGCACAAGGAGACCTCGGCGTTCCTCCAGTTCCTCTCGTGCGTTCTCTTCCGCTCTGCGCTGTCCCCGAGCACTAGCTGACGATGTACGCGCGCGCAGGTTCATGTGGAACCCGCTCTCGTGGGTCATGGAGGGTGCCGCGCTTGTCGCCATCGCCCTCTCCAACGGCGAGGGCCGCGCGCCCGACTGGCAGGACTTCGTCGGAATCGTCCTCCTCCTGTTCATCAACTCTACCATTGGTTTCTACGAGGAGCGCTCGGCCGGTAACGCCGTCAAGGCGCTCATGGAGTCGCTCGCGCCCAAGGCCAAGTGCCGCCGCGACGGCGCCTGGCTCGAGATCGAGTCGTCCGACCTCGTCCCTGGCGACGTTATCTCGTTCAAGATTGGCGACATCGTTCCCGCCGACTGCCGTCTCTTCGACGCCATCAACGTCTCGATCGACCAGGCCGGTCTCACCGGCGAGTCGCTTCCCCAGGGCAAGAAGGTTGGCGACCAGTGCTTCTCGTCGTCCATCTGTAAGCAGGGTGAGGCCGAGGGCGTCGTTATCGCCACCGGCGCCAACACGTTCTTCGGTCGCGCCGCGTCGCTCGTCGGCGCCGACGACGACTCGACTGGTCACCTCCAGCAGATTCTCGCCCAGATCGGTCTCTTCTGCCTCGTTTCGATCGGCATCTTCATCGTCCTCGAGATCGTCATCCTCTACCCGCGCTTCCACTACTCGTACCGCCGCGGCCTCGACAACATCCTCGTCCTCTTGATCGGTGGTATCCCCATCGCCATGCCGACGGTCCTCTCGGTCACGCTCGCCGTCGGTGCTCAGCAGCTCGCCAAGTACAAGGCCATCGTCACGCGCATCACCGCTATTGAGGAGCTCGCGGGTGTCACCATCCTCTGCTCGGACAAGACCGGTACCGTGCGTCGCCCTTCCCGCTCGCCTGTTCCCTCCTTCCTCATGCTGACCTGTTCGCCCGCGCGCAGCTCACGACCAACAAGCTCACGATCGACATGTCGACCCTCAAGACCTACGCGGCAGCCACTCCCGACGAGGTCGTCCTCTACGCCGCGTACGCCTCGCGCACGGAGAACATGGACGCCATCGACACGTGCGTTACCGGCGCCATCCCGTCCATCGCGGACGCGCGCAAGGGCATCAAGCCTCGACTTGCCGTTCAACCCCGTCGACAAGCGCACCGAGATCACGTACACCGTCGACGCGACCGGCGAGATGAAGCGCGCCACCAAGGGCATGACCGGTATCATCATCGAGCTCTGCTCGCGCAACAAGACCGCCGAGGTCGAGGACCAGCTCGAGAAGGACGTCGAGGAGTTCGCCGCCCGTGGTCTCCGTGCCCTCGCCGTCGCCATCGAGGACGTCCCGTCGGGCAACAAGGACGAGCCGGGTAACGGCTTCGAGCTCATCGGTCTCCTCGCCATCTTCGACCCGCCCCGCGACGACACCAAGCAGACCATCGACGAGGCGCAGGCGCTCGGCGTCAAGGTCAAGATGGTCACTGGTGACCAGCTCGCTATCGCCAAGGAGACCGGCCGTCGTCTCGGCCTCGGCGACCACATGTACCCCGCCAAGGTCCTCCAGGCCGGCGGCTTCCCCGAGGGCGGCAAGCACATGAACCTCGACGAGATGATCCTCGACGCCGACGGCTTCGCCGGTGTCTTCCCCGAGCACAAGTACGAGATCGTCAAGCGCCTCCAGGGCCTCGGCCACCTCTGCGCCATGACCGGTGACGGTGCCAACGACGCGCCTGCGCTCTCGCGCGCCAACGTCGGTATCGCCGTCGAGGGTGCCACCGACGCCGCCCGTGGCGCCGCCGACATCGTCCTCACCGAGCCGGGTCTTTCGACCATCGTCCACGCCATCCGCCAGTCCCGTGTCATCTTCCAGCGCATGCGCAACTACTCGATCTACGCTTGCGCCGTCACCATCCGTATCGGTGCGTCCCCCCTCCTCGACATTTCTCGACTTCCCACACGCTGACTTGTCCTCCTCGCGCGTGCAGTCATCGGTTTCGCCGTCATGGCCTTTGCGTTCCAGTTCGACTTCCCGCCGTTCATGGTCCTCATTATCGCGCTCCTCAACGACGGCACCATCATGACCCTCTCGCTCGACCGTGTCCTCCCGTCCTCGACCCCCGACTCGTGGGACCTCGGCGAGATCTTCACGTTCGCGTTCGCGTACGGCATCTACCTCGCGGTCGGCACCATCGCGTTCTTCTGCGTCATCGTCTACACGACCTTCTTCTCGGACAAGGTGCGTCTTCCCCCCTCCTTCCGCTTGCACGCTTCCATAGCACGGTGCTGACTATACGATGTGCGCCCTGCAGTTCGGCGTGTCGAACATCACCGACCACAACGACGCCGAGCTCCACATGATCATCTACCGTGCGTTTCCCTCTCCTCCCTCCTTCCTGTGTGCTCTGCCACTCCTACGACCGTGCTGTGCTTGGCGAAAAGAGCGGCGCTAACGGTAATCGTCTTGGCGCATGCAGTCCAGGTCGCCCAGATCTCGCAGGCCCTCATCTTCATCACCCGCTCGCACGGCTTCTTCTTCATGGAGCGCCCGTCGGTTGCGCTGTTCCTGGCGTTCTGCCTCGCCCAGCTCATCTCGTCGATCATTGCCGCCTACGGCGACTGGGGCTTCACGGCTGTCCGCGGCATCTCGTTCGTCTCCCATCGCCTTCCTACTCCCCGTGCTTCACTGACAATCTGTCTCTTTCTCAGGGGCGGCTGGATCGGCATCACCTGGATCTGGAACATCATCTGGTTCTTCCCGCTCGACTTTGTCAAGTTCGGCGTCCGCGCCGGTGTCCGCGCGTGGAACAACAAGCGTGCGTCCTCCTCCTCTCCCCACGTACAGCGCCTGACACGACGCCCCTACCGCAGGTGGCAAGACGGCGCACGGCATCAAGCCTGTCGAGGGCGTCCCGATGACCCGCACCCAGTCGCGCCACGAGTCGCTCTACTCGAACCGCACCTCGTTCCTCCGCCGTGCCCAGATGTCGGTCGGCCTCGGCAAGAAGGTGTCGGTCTCGCAGGCCGAGCTCCAGCGCTTCTCGTCGCACCAGGCTTCGGCCTCGGGCGCCGCCCTCCGCGCGTAAAGCGTCGGTCGCGCTCCCCCTTCTCCTCCCTTCGTCTTTCCTTTGCCCCTCCCCCGCCCGCCTGCCGTCCCCGACATCGTCCTGCTGTCCCCGACATCGCATATCCTCCCTCTCCCCCTCGTCCCTCATGCCCTCAAGAGTCTCGACAGTCTGTCTTTTCTCGACCCCCGTTCTGCCTGTCCTCGTCCATCGTAATTAACAATGCCAGCGTTCTAGAGTGATCACCCTTCTCGTCGCGTGGGAGAGCTTCTGAAAGAGAGCTGCGCTCTTGTCCCAGGAAGAGCAAGAAGGCGAGGAGGAAGCCGCCCTTCGCGCTTCTCGCTTGCTCCCGCCGAGTACGGCGCATCGTGCGCTTCGGAGCCTCCCCTCGAGACGTCCTTACCTCTGCGCTTGCATTTCCGGCCTGACCCGCAAGCTTACCCCGCCTTCATCGCCTCGACTCGCTCATCGCTCTTCGACTCGCCCGCATCGCCATGTTCCGCGTCGCTGCTCGCGCCTGCAGGCCACGTGCACGCCCAGCGAGCTACAGCGCACACGCACCCGCGCTCCGGCGTTCGTTCTTCTGGGGCAGCGGCTCCTCGTCCTCCTCCGCCTCCGCCGTCGCCGAGCTCGCGACGTCGCACATCCCGACGGTCGCGCAAGATCTGCTGCCGCTCCTTTTTGGCGTCGTGGTCGCCAACGCCGCGTTCGACGACGAGCAGGACGAGGACAAGCTGACGAGCCCGCCGTGGGAGGTGCGCTCGTTCGGCGACAAGGGCGCGGGCGCAGTCGCAGCGCGCGACATCCGCATGGGCGAGCTCCTCATCGCAGAGCGCCCGCTCATGGTCTGGCCGAACGGGATCAACGCCGAGGAGGCCAAAAAGCTCTTCGACGCCCTCACGCCGCGCGAGCAGGAGGTCTTCATGCAGCTCTCGCCCGGCATGGAGGGGGAGGGGCTCGTCAAGCGTCTCGACGAGGTCAGGGCGCGCAGGGCGACGAACGGGTTCAGCATCCCGCTCCCGCCCGTTCCAGGCATCACGGCGGGAGGGCGGTCTGTCGCGATGGTGTTCCCCAAGATTGCGCGGTGCGTATTGTCGCTCTCGTTCCGAGTCGATGTGCAGAAGAGCTGACACGCTTCATCCTCGCCACAGGCTGAACCACAGCTGGTGCGTGAGGGGAGAAGCTGCCCTTCTCCTCTGGAAGGAACGGCGTTTTGCTCCTCGCAGATCGCAAGGCTGACTGACTCCGCTCGCCTGCAGCACACCCAACGCAACGCAGGTCATGAACGTGCGTGAACGCTTCTCCCGCCGCTCCTCGCGAGCCATCGCTCACCCCAATCTTCTCACCTCGTCCTTCTCCCTCTCCCTCAACTCGCACACATCCCCACCTTCCGGCGAGGCACATAGTTCCAGACGCTGCGCATGGAGGTCTACGCGATCCGGCCTATCGCGCAGGGTGAGGAGCTCAACATCGAGTACCTCCCCGGCTCGGTCACCCGGACGTCGGACGAGCGGCGCAACCTCCTCGCCATGCACTTTAACTTCCCGCGGTGCCTCTGTACCGTGTGCTCGTCGCCGCCCGACGTTGTCGCGCAGAGCGACGCGCGTCGCCGCGAGATCCGGCAGATCAGCGAGACGGTCAAGGCGGGCTGGTCGGATCGCAAGGCAACGGTCGCCAAGATGGAGCGGATACGCGTCCTGCTCGACGAGGAGGGTTACAGGGCACTGCCGGACTTTGGTGCGCGTGCGCATCCCCTCCGCTCATGCTGTTCGGACCTGACCCTCCCTCCCTCGCCTTGCCCGCAGGTGACGAAGGGCTCAACACCAGCTTCCGCATTTTCCTCAGCCTGCATGCGCAGTCGCGCGAGTCTGCAACGGCGTGAACGGACGTTCTGCTTTTTCACGGCGAACCGGCTGCAGATCGCCCACTCTGATTGGCTTGCCATTCCGCAGCACCTCGCTCCGCTGGCACCTCATTCGGCTCCGTTCGCAACCATCGCGCGACCGTGTGCAATGGCGCTGACGGGCCGGGCACCGCTCGTCTTTCGGCTCCTTTCCACGCCATCTGCCCACGAGCTGTCGCCAGCGCGCGCATGCAGGACGGCGACGCCGACCGCCTCGACGCCCAGGCGTCGTCGTCGCTAGGTGACCCTGCTGCAGCTGCTGCTTTCGGCTCGTACGCGTCGGGCTTGACTGCTGCATCAAACGGCCCCGAGCACAGCGGTCTCGCGGCGAATCACTACCCGCCGAACTCGCTCCTCGAAGACGACCACCTGGCACCGACCTCCTCTCGTCTCGCGCCATCTTCACCGCCTTCGACGCGTTCGCTCGCGCTACCGCCCCTCTCGCAAGTCACGGGCGTCGAAGCGTTCGACGCGGGAGCGCTGCCGAAGCTGCCTCCCCTCCCCGCCGCGAACGGTCTCGCAGCCGGCGCGACGGCCGGCAGCGCGCCCGACGCCCGCGACGCCAGTCTCCGCCAACTCGCGATCCTCCAGTCGCTCGTCGCGCGACAGACGGCTGCGCTGCGAGACGGATTTCCCGCGCCGCCCTCCGTCCTCGACACTCGAGGTCCCCTCTCCCTCCCGCCCCTTCACTTCCCACAGCACGCCCCGCCTCCTACGCCCAGCACCCCCGAGTACGCAGGCCAGCGCCACGCCGCCGACGGAATGGCGCCGAACACGCACCACTGGCAGACAGACCTCGAGGGTCTGAACCACCTCCCCGCGGTTGACCCGAACGGCGCGCCGTACCCTCCTCTCGGCAATGTCACGGCGGACGAGCTGCTCGCCGCTCAAGCGTCGCTCGACCTCTGGAGCTCGACCGTCTTCAACAGCAACACCAACTCGCCCACGACGGGGTCGCCGCCCGTTCTCCACCCCGCAGGCAACGGTGTCGGCGCGCACGGGCATGGGCACGGCCCGCTCCCCTCGCTCGCGCAGCAGCACATCCTCCCGTCCTCACTCGACTGGTCCGCGCTCTACCCGCAGAGCCACCCCGGCGCGCCGTCGACCTCGCAAGGCCTCTCCCCGCTCACCGCCTTCGCGCACGCGTCGCTGCGCCCCTCCCCGCCAACATCGCACCATTTCCTCCCGTCGCTCAGCTCGGCGACCTTCCCGCCCTTCGCCCCGTCCTCGCGCAACGGCTCCCTCTCCGGCCCGTCATCCTCCTCCGCACTCGGGTTCGCCGCCCCCGCGCCCGCCCCGCCCCCCTCAGCGCACAGCCGCAACGATGCGCCATTCGGCGGCTCCCCGCCCGCGCGGCGTACCTCGCGCCCCAACGCCGGTGCGAGGGGTCGCGCGGCGCGCGCCGCTGCAGCCGCGAGCGAGGCGAGCGACGACAGCGGGAGCGGGGGGACGAGCCCGAACGCGATGGGTGCGCAGAACGGCGGGATACCCGAGCTCCCCGCGACGTACACGACTGCGAGCGGCGTGGTCAAGGCGCGTGAGCTGATGACGCCGGACGAGGTCGAGGAGGACAAGCGGAGGAGGAACACCGAGGCGAGCGGTACGTTGCTCCCTCGCTTCCTCCCTGATGCTCATACTGATGGAAAACTGTGCGCAGCCCGCTTCCGCGCCAAGAAGAAGATGCGCGATGCAGAACTGCAGCAGTCGAGCGCTTCCTTGCGCGAGCGTGTCGCAAGCCTCGAGAAGGAGAAGGAGTCGGTGCATACTCTCCCCTGCTCCGTCCTCGTATCCCTGCTGACACAATACGCGCAGCTCACGAACGAGAACCGCTGGCTGCGCGACATAGTCGCCGAAAAGGCCGAGGTCAACCCGCGCCTGCTCGACGTCCTCCGCCAGTGACTAGCCTCCTCCTCGTGCATAGACTCGCCGCTTTCCCCCTTAGACCTGCCCTTGCCTTCACCGTCGTCCGTTGTGCCGTTTGTCAGTACCCCTCAGTTCTGCCTTCCTTCCTCCGGCTTTCGCTGTGCGCAACTCGGTTGTTTCGCCTCTCCTTCGCTGCGCACGGGTTGAGTGAGGCGAGGTGTCATGCACGAGAGGGAGGGAATGCTAGAGATGAATCTATGCCAGCCGAGCTATGCGCGCGCGCGATGCGAGAAGTACAACGACAAGGTACGGAAGCACGTAGACCGACTGACGGACAAGAGGGCGCGCCGTTGAGGCGCTTCTAGGGATGTGGGATATGCGGCGGAGTTGCGAGTGAGGAGGGATAGGGTCAGACGGAGCGGTTAAGAACGGCGTCGACCTTGGTAATAACTTCGTCCCATTCCTTCGCGGCGTCGGAGAGGTGCGTGATGGCGCCGCCAGCGCCGAGCACGAGTTCTGCGAGCGAAACAGTCAGCGTCGCTCTGCGGGAGATGGAGGAAGAGCGCAACGCACCCCGCCCGCGCTTGACGAGCGTGCGGATGACGACGGCCCAGTCGCTCGAGCCGTCAATGGCGAGGTAGCCGAAGACACCTGCGCGCGCTCGTCAGCTACGGTGAGAGAGGAGGAGCTGAAAGACGCACCGGAGTAGACGCCGCGCGGGATGTGCCGCTCCAGCTCATCGAGGAGCTGCAAGCTGCGGAGCTTAGGCGCGCCGGTCATCGAACCTGCCAGGGAGGAGCGTCAGCTCGGCGTACAGAGCGAGGGGAGAGCGCGCCTACCGGGCGGGAAGGCCTTGGCCATTGCCTCGAGCGGGTTGACGCCCTCGCCGAGCTGGCCGACGACGGTGGTGACGAGCCTGCGTGCGCATGAGGTCAGCCGACGCGCCGGAAAGGAAGGAAGCGGAAGGACGCACTGGTGCACGGTCTGGTACGTCTCGATCTGCATGAGCGCCTCGACCTCGACGCTGTCCGCCTCGCAGCTCTTGAGGAGGTCGTTCCGGATCAAGTCGACAATCATGAGGTTCTCCGCGCGCTCCTTCGCATCGCCCTCGAGCGCGTCCCTTCTCCTCCTGTCCTCGGCGGGGTCGTCGAGCGCGCGGCGCGCCGTCCCCTTAATGGGCTTCATGCACGCGCGGCCGGAGGCGTCGATGCGGAGGAAGCGCTCGGGCGAGGTGGAGAGGAGCGCGAGGTCGCACAGAGGGAGGTGGAAGTACGCCGCGTACGGCGCGGGATTCGACGCGCGCAGCGTGAGGTACAGCGGGTAGGGGTCCGAGACGAGCGGCGAGGACGGCGGGAGGAACGCGCGGAACTGCGTAGTCAGGCAGAGCTCGTACGCATCGCCGGCGATGATTGACTCGCGCGCGCGTTCGATCGAGGAGATGTACTCCTCGCGCGACTGGTCCGACGTGAAGTCGGTGGGGAGAGGCGCAGGTACGGGCGAGGCGGGGTCAACGGGCGGAGTGGCGAGCACCTCCCGCACGCCAGCGATCCAGTCACGCCACTCCTCCTCGCTCATCCCGACATGCTCAACGAGCGACGCCATTTCGTTGTGGCCGAGCCCGTCGCCCCCTTCGAGGCGCACGAGCGCGCTCGCGCTCCATGCGCCCGTCTCATGCGCGAACGAGAGCACACAGCCCGCGAACGCGAGAACTGCACCGGGCTGCTCCTCGCCGCCCATCGCGCGCGGCACCCGAGGGCGCGCAAGCGGGAGCGTCACGTCCTTCATCTCGTACCTGACGTGCCCGACGAAGCCGAGCGGGCTGGGCGACGCGGCCACCGCATCATCGCGAGGGACGCGCGTCGCACGCTGGAGGAGCGACTGTGCGCGGCCGAGGAGGGTGAAGAAGGACCTCGAGGCTGGGAGGGCGAGCGCGCGGGAGGAGGAGGCGGAGGTCTGGATGGTGAGGGTGTTCGCGGAAAGGGTGTAGGAGTAGGTCGCCTGCGGTGAGAAGAGGTGCGAGAACTGCGGAGTGCCGGTGGGCTGCGGGTCGAGGAGTAATCAGCACGAGTCTGCCGGGAAGCGAGTTAGAACGCACCCTCGCCGAGTCGAGCCACACCTCGCCGAGCTCGCCTCGTCCTTTCACCAAACGCTCAAACACCCTTTGCGGCGTCCACCCCTCCGCCGTGTCGAGCTCGACCGTCCGCTGCTCCCACCGCGGCGCATCGAGCGCAGGTGCGGGCCGGGGTTGCGGGCGATACGTCGTCGACAGTTCGAGGACGTGCGGCGGGAGGTTGGGCGTGCAGTCCTCGTGGCCGTGGAAGGCGCGCGCCATATGGAGGAAGTTGCTGAGGATGCGGGCGCCGTAGGTCGACGAGATGGACTGCGGCGGACGATGAGTCGTGCACTAGCGAGAGACGACGAGAAGACGCACCTCGGGGTGGAACTGCACGCCCCACAGGGGCTTCGTGCGGTGCTGAAGCGCCATGATCTCCCTCTCGCCGTTTGCCGCGTCCGTCCAGGCGATCGCCTCGAGCTCTGCGGGGAGGGAGAGCGGGTCGACGACTAGGCTGTTGTACTGCACTGCATCGAACGGGGTCGGGACGCCGGTGAAGAGCGTGTGCGTGGCACAGGTGGCGCAGGAGTGGTCGATTGCGCTGATCTGGCCGTGCTTGGGTGCGGCGGCTTTGACGACCTGCGGAGGCAAGGGAGAGTCAGCTCTTCTCGCATGCAGTCTGAGGGGAAACGCGCAGCGCACCGACCCGCCAAAGACCGTTGCGAGCCCCTGGCAGCCCAAGCACAGGCCAAAGATGGGGACCTTGTCCCCAAGCAGCTCGAGAAGCCTGGTCGGCCAGCTAAAGTCGCTCTGGCGGTGGGGCGTGCCGGGTCCAGGTCCGAGGACGACGCAGTCGACGTGCGGGAGAAAGTCGTGCTCGAACGAGTCCCTGCAGAGCGAGTGGGCGTGAGCAAGGGCTTCATCAGTTGGAGCGGAGGAGGGCGGGGCGCACCACGACAGCGAGTCGACGTTGACGACTGCGACGCGGTTGTGCCACTCCGAGCAGTCCCACTCGACGGCGGCGGCGGCGTCCCCGGGCACCTGCAGGTCTGGGTGGGCGATCTGGTGGACGAGGCGGAGGAAGTTGGCCGTGTACGAGTCCCAGAAGTCGAGCACGAGCACGGTCGGCAGCCGCCGCTTGCTAGTAGCTGCAGAGCTCTGCGGCGCCATCGAAGCGCTCTCGAGCTGGAACGAGCGCGTGAGGACGAGGAGCACAAGCCGAGGAGGCGATCCGCTCATCAAGCTCTCGGCCGCACCGCTTGACCCGCGGAGCTAAGACTGAATATTCCCTCTGCACTCCTTCCATTGTACGGCATGGTGCGTCTACGCCACCTTGACCAGCAGCTTGCCCGACGTCTTGCGGCTGGCTGCGCGCGGGGGAAGCGATGGTGGTCAGCCGAGTCGTCCTCCTTCGCCCGAGGCTCTGACGGGCTCCGACCCGCTCTGCGACGTCGAGCAGACGGGCAGGAGGGTGAGGGACAGAACGGGAGGACGCACTAATGTCGATCTGCGTCTGCCTGATCCCCTCGGTCGTGAGCGGGTACTCGCCGTGCACGGCGAGCTGGAGCGCGCCCTGCTGCACAAGCTCGAACAGCTCCTTCGAGTACGTCTGGAACTCCTCGCGCGTGTGCACGTATTGGTTCAGGACCGGGCGGCAAACTGCGGGCGCGAGCAAGAGAAGCGGGTCAGCCATGTTATTGCAAGTGGAAGGAGCCCATCTGACCGCTCGCATGGGCGAGTACAGGCAGTGCACCCCGTGAAAGAAGCGGCGGACGCACCCTTGAGGTTCTTCGGGCCGAGCTTGAGCGGCGCGAACGGCGGGACCGCGCCCGAGGCGTTGCCGAGGGTGACGAGCGTTCCCTTCCTGCGCACGCGACGAGCAAGGCGCGATCAACGGGCGCCCCCTAGTACAAGAGGCGCCAGACGGGCTGGTCGGTCCACGCACCTCCGGAGGAGGTCGAAGTCAACATCGAAGGTGTCCTTGCCAACGCCGTCGAACACCCCGTGCACGCCGCGGTCGATGCCCTCTGCAGGTGCGCGCTCGCTCTGTCAGACTCGTCCACATCAGAGAATCGGGAGAGACGCACCGCCGCCGGTGATCTTGTACACCTCGCCAACGACATCGCGTCCCTCCCCGTAGAGGACAACATGGTCTGCGCCGGCCTTCTTGGCGATCTCGGCCTTCTCGGCCGTCGAAGTCGTGCCGATGACGGTTGCGCCGAAGCGCTTCGCGAGCTGCACGAGGAGGAGGCCGAGCCCGCCTGCTGCGGCCTGGACGAGGATGAACTGCCCGGGCTTGACCTCGTGCGCCTCCTTGACGAACGTGAGCGCTGCACGGGCGCCACCGGAACATCAGCTGCTGGCCATCTGGAAAGAGCGCGGCTGAACAGGGAGAAGCGCGACGCACCCGTCAGCCCCTGCGTGACCACCGTCGCGGCATCCTTGGTCGAGAACCCCTCCGGCAGCTTGATGACCTTGTCGGCAGCGGCGAGCGCGTACTCGGCAAAGCTGCCGCCGGCGGTGTACGCCGCGACGCGGTCGCCGACGCTGTAGCCGTGCGACTCCGCCGAGACGCCCGCTCCGAGGGCGACGACCGTCCCGGCGGACTCGTTGCCGAGGATGTAGGGCAGGGCGGGCTTGTAGACGCCGCCGCGGAAGTAGGTCTGCAAGCGCGTGTGAGCTCGTCAGTGCCGTGTGCTCCGTCGAGGAGGGGGAGGGATCCCGCGGAAGCGAGTGCCCTCGCGCGCGGCACCCCTTGAGCACCCATGGTGAGCGGGAGCGGACGCACGTCGATGAAGTTGACGCCGGCGTACTCGACCTTGATGAGGACCTGGCCGTCCTTGGGGGTGGGGACGTCGACCTCGCGGACCTGGATCACGTCAATGTCGCCCTGTTCGTGGATCTGGGCGGCGCGCATCTTGCTGGGGAGGGTCTGGGAAGACATGGAGCGCGCGAGGAGGGTCAAGCGGGCGAGAGGGGACGAGGGAGCGAGCCGCGGGTCGAGGTGGGGGCGACTCCGCTGAGTGAGCGCGGCGCGAGGGATGATGGCGTGCGTGCGGACGGAGCGGATGGCGGAAGGGACGACGAGCAGCGACCGGGGACTCGTGCAGCGGGCGAGCATCCAACGACGCGGAAGGAGCGAGAGAGACGACGCGGACGGAGGGGCGGCGGCGAATTCCCTGCGAGCGCGGCGAGGAAGGGTTGCAAGCGACAGCAAGGCAGAGGGCGGGCGAGTGAGGGATATCTACGGACCGACACAGTACAACGCGGTATCGTCTAGCACAGACAACAGCAAGGAAGGACACGAGGAGGCGGGGTACTGCAACTCTTGGAACCGGAGAACGACGAGGCGAGGGAGATGGGCGGAAGGGTCGTGCGAGCGTGAAGAAGGGGAGATAAAGCGCACTCACGAGTGCGAGGAAAAGTCGGCGGCGAACTCGAAGTCGAGCAGCCCCGACGAGGGCCACCCGTCGTCCTCGAGCGCAGCAGCGGGCGTCTTCCCACCGCTCGCGCCCGTCCCGGCGCCAAAGCTCGCGAAGAGGTCGCCCGCGCCGGCGGCGCCAAAGTCGAAGCCCTCGACCTGGAGCGCGTCGAGGCCCGCGACGCCGTACGCCGCGTCCGACGCGTCGGCGCCCCATCCCCCGTTCGAGCCGAACAGCGCCGGCGAGGCGTCGAACCCGCCCATGGTGACGGGCGTCGTGAACGAGAGGTTCGCGAGCGGGTCGTCTGCGGCAGGCGGGACGGAAGCGGCGCTTGCGGTGGGCGTCCCGAGCGTGAGCGCGCTCGCGCTCGCGGCGAGCGCAGCATGCACGGGCGTTGCCGCCTCGGAGGGCTGCGTCGCGCTGCTCGCGCTCGGCGTCGTCGGGCCCGGTACAGGCGCAAGCGGGCCGACGGACCCGGCACTGAGGGAGAGGTCGCGCACCGAGTGCGGCGACATGCTCGCGCTGGTGCTCGTCGCCGAGTCGGGGCGGAGCGCGCGGCTCGCGACGAGGTCAGGCGTCTCCATCGCCGCAGGCGAGGCCGTCAGCGGCGCCGGCACCGCGAGGAGCTGCGGCGCCCCGCCCGGCGCAAGACCGGGGTCGAGGAATGTCTCCGTCCCCTCGCGCTTGCGCCGCCCCGCGTCCTCCTCCTCCGCGCCCGACTCATCCGGCTCGCGCGTCCGCTCGCGCTTGCGCGTCCCACTCCCCGTGCGGCTCAGCGGTAAGGGCGGGCTGCTCCCTCCCGGGCCCGGCGCGGGTCCCGGCGAGAGGTACGACGCGCCGCTCCCGGTGCGACGCAAGAGGGCCGGCGCCGCAGAGAAGGGCGCGACCTGCCCTGCGGCGCTCGCGGCGCTCGCGGCGGCGGAGCGCGGCGTTGAAGGCTGCGACGGCGGGTCCGGGACGAGCTGCTCGTTCGGCGTCGACGACGTCTGCGGCGAGGGTGCTGCTGGAGAGGCGCCGTTGACCTGTGCGGGGGCCGCAGCTGCCGCTGCAGCCTTGTCGGCGAGGTGCTCGCGCTTGAGCTCCCTCGCCTGCGCCAGCAGCTCCGCGACGGTCGGCTCGCGATCGCCGCCGCCCGCTGTCGGCGCGACCGCCAGAACGGGCGCCGCGCTCGGCGCCGTAGACGGCGCGAGCGGGAACGCAGCGTACGAGTTGGCGAAGATGGATGAGAGGCTGTGCTGCGGCTCGGGCGCGCCCGCGACGGCGCCTGACGAGTGCTGCGGGAGCGCGTACGTCGGCTGCGGCGGGAGCGCGAGCGAGACGGGCACGGGCGGCGGCGTCGCCTGGTGCGGCGCCGTCGCGGCGTTGACGAGGCCTGCACCCGACGCAGAGGGGACGAACTGCAGGTGCTGCGCCGCGCTTGCCGCCGGCGGGGGCGTCGTGTATGTCGCTGCCGGCGGGGGTGCGGGCGCGGGCGCGGCCTGCTGCACCGGCGGCTGCGACAAGCCGAGCTTGAGCCCGTTCGCAGCGAGGAGCTGATGCGCGCCGTTGAGGCGCAACCGCTTGACCTCCTGCGCAGACCAGACGTCCTCGTACGGCGCGAGGACGCGCATGTACAGTTCGCGGACCTGCGCCGGGGCCGGCGCGGTCGGCGCGGCGGCGTAGCCGAACTGGGATGCGATGTGCGGCCAGGACTGGTCGAGATCGGCCTGTGCGCACGCAGCCGTCAGTCTCGCTCTTGGTGGAAGCGACGGGAGGGGTTTACGCACCCGCAGGTAGCCGCGAAACTGCCCAATGACGACCTGGCTGAGGCGGAAGAGGTCGAGGGGGCGGTTCTCGACGAAGTAGCCGTGCGGGGAGAGCTGCTGCCCGCGCTTGGCCGTGATCTGGCGGAGCGTGTCCCAGAACTGCTGCGCCGTGACCTGCGTGCGCGCTCGTCAGCCTCGGCCAACATCGCGCGAGAGGAGGGAAAAGCGACGCACCTGCGCCTGGAGGTCCGCCAAGCTCGGCCACCCAGCCACCCCCTCCGCAAGCAGCTGCGTCGGGTGCTTGACTCCCGCCCTCGCCTTGGCCGCCTTCTCGCCCTTCTCCCTCTCCCTCTCCTCCCGCTCCTCCTCCTTCCTTTCCCGCGCCCTCA
Source organism: Rhodotorula kratochvilovae (assembly GCA_019926025.1). Classification (NCBI taxonomy): domain Eukaryota; kingdom Fungi; phylum Basidiomycota; class Microbotryomycetes; order Sporidiobolales; family Sporidiobolaceae; genus Rhodotorula; species Rhodotorula kratochvilovae. Next base: position 10,968 of record JAHSUG010000030.1, on the reverse strand, counting down.
CCGCATACTCGGCGCTCGCGGCGCGCCGTGCCTCCCCCTGCGCCTGCGCCTGTGCGAGCTCGAGCGCCCGCATCGCCTCGATCTGCCGCTGGCGCTGCTCGCGCATTGCGGCGACGGCCTGCGCGCGGGACGGCTGCTGCTGCTGCTGCGCCGAGGCATAGTCGGGCGCGGGGGGACCGCCCGCGGCGTTCGGTGGGAGGGCTGCGTGCGGGTGCGGGTGCGGGTGCGAAGGGAGAGACGTGGATGGGGGGCGCGGCGGCATCTGCTGCTGTTGCTGCTGCTGCTGAGGAGGAGGGTTGTGCGGATGCAGCGGAATTTGCTGCAGCGGTGCGGAAGGCGGTTGCGGCTGGACGGGGTAGGCGTGCACGCGCTGCTGCTGCTGAGGAGGAGGCGGGTAGCCATTCTGCGCCTGCACCTGCGCCTGCTGAGCAGCATACTGCTGCGCGAGCGTCGACGCCGACTGCTGCCGATGGAGCTGCTGCGCCTGCGCCTGCGCCTGTCGCGGCGGCGAGGGGTGGTACGCCGGTTGGCCTTGCAGGGTCGCGACGCCGCCCGCGCTCGGATTAGGCGGGCGCGTCGTGTACGCCTGCTGCGCCGACGCAGGCTGCGTCGGGTACGAGTGCATCCGATGATGTGGCGCCGCCTGCGCTTGCGCCTGTGCCTGCGCTTGCGCCTGCTGAGCAGCAAACGCCGCCGCCGATGCCGGGCGCGGCGGGACGGCCTGCTCCTGCCTCGCCGGCGGCGGGCCCTGCGCCGGGTACCCCTGCGCCTGCATCGCCGCCTGCTGGGCCTGCTGAGCGTGCTGCTGCCGCTGCACGCTCGCGCGGTACTGCTCGACGAAGCGGCTCACGACGCCCGAGCCGCCGTGCGCGCGGACGAACGTGTCGCACGTCGTCAAGACCGAGAGCTCGCGATTCCTGCGAGCGCGATCTCCGTCAGCTCGGCCCTCGCGCCCAAGGGAGAGGGAGAGAAGGCAGCGCACCGAAGCTCGCGAACCTGCCGGTCGATCTGAGCGTGCTGATCGGGCGTGAGGGGCTGCCCCGCGCGCGGCCCGCTATCGGGGTACGCGCCGCGCTTGAGCACCGTCTCGAGCTGCGCCGTGTGGTGCTGCACGGCGGCGACCTCGTCGAGGCGGGCGAGGTGCGCCTCGAGCCCTGCGGCGGTCGGAACGGGGGCTTGCGGCGGCGGGACGGGGGGAGGGGGCGCGGGCTGCTGCTGCGGCGTATAGGGCTGGGCGGGAGGGCCGGGGGAGGGGTTCGAGTTGAAGCGGTGCGCGGTGGGAGACATGAGGGCGGCGGACGAGGGCGGGAGGGCCTGCAGCGCGGCGTTGAGGTAGGCGGCACCGTACGGCGACCCTGCCTGCTGCATCAGCTGCTGGTGCTGCTGCTGCTGCTGTTGGGGCGCGATCGACGGCGGGCGCGACGGCGGGTGGTGTGCAGGCGGAGGAGGGGGAGGCGCGGCAGAGTAGGCGGAGTGCGAGTTGGGGTCGAACTGCGAAACGGGCTGCTGCTGCTGCTGCTGCTGGAGGTGGTATCCGTTCTGCACGGCGTGGTCGACGCCCTGCGCATGCTGGGCGTACTGCTGGACGGGCTGAGGTCCCGCTCCCGCCGCGCCTCCCGGTCCCGACGACGGCCCGCCCTGAGGCTGCCCGGCGGCGGCATGCGGATGCGGGTGCGGATGGGCGTAGTAGCCCTGCGGCGGGTGCACCTGCTGCTGCTGGCCGGCGTACTGGCTGTACTGCCCCTGCGGCGGGGCATACCCGCTAGCGTCCCAAGCGGCGGGCGGCGCGGGGTGAGCGCGCGCGACCTGCTGCTGCTGCTGCTGCTGGGGTGGGGGCGCAGGCTGCTGAGCGTGTCCCTGCGCGTACGGGTACTGCTGGGCGGGCTGCTGCGGTGGCCAGCCGTGGCTGGGGAGCGGCTGCATGAACCCCGCGAGTCGCCGGCGAGCGAGATGGGGCGCGCGGGCGGACTGGTGCAGTGCGCGAGGCGGGCGTAGGGCGTGATCGAGCGCGCCTCGGCTCCTGAGCGGCTCCTCCCGAGCAGGGGGGCGGCGAGCAGCCCAACGCGGACGACGAGGGCCAGATGAGAACGGCGCGCGGGGCGGACCAGCTCGCAATCCTCCCCGCCGGCTGTACAGACCAGGTCTGCGTGGCCTCCAGAGTCACCTCATAGCCCGCTCGAAGCACCGGCCACCGGATCGCGCGCGGCCGCCGTCCCGCTCTTTCCCCTCCTTCTCCTCGGATCTTGCTCGGAAGGTCGACACCGCCTCGCCCACGGCATCTTGCGCCGCTCTGCTAGGTGCAACAGGACGAAAGCCCTCGCAGCGACCATCTCGCGCTACCCGAGCCCGAAGGATGCGATTCCCGCCGCGCAGGACCCCCTCCTCCTGCTCAACCTTCCCAACCTCCTCCCTTCCGTTGCTCTAGCACCTCGCGCGTCTATTCCACCCTCCCAATGACCCTCTACTCGAAACGCACCACCTCCTGCCCGTTCGCGTTCCCATTCAGCATCTCCTGCCGCGGCGTGTACCCCTTCAGTCCCGGGCGCGCGCGCATCTTCTTCTCCCACGCCGCGAGCGCGGGGTACGACGCGAGGAGCGACGGCTGAAGCTTCGAGAGGGCGTGGAGGAGGTACAGGAGGTGGAACTCGGCGTAGGAGGGCTGTGGGCGGGGAGGCAGCGGGATCAGCGGGATGTCGCGGGCGGCAGGGGGCATTGGGCAGTGAGTGCTGAAGGGCTGGTGGGAGAGAAACTAGTGGGGCGAAAGAGGCAGCGGGAGCGGCTGGATGTGGCAGACGTGCGATCGAAGTAGGAAAATGCACACGAAACGCACCTGGTCAAAGACGAGGAACCCCGCCTCGCTCTTGTTGTGCGCAAAGATGTACTCGAACTGCTTCATCACCTTCGGCACCGTCGTCTGGACCAGCTCGCGGAGGAGGGCGGGCTGCACGTGCGTGAGTAGGGAGGCCGGAGACAATGGAAGGGTGGAAAGGGGCGAAGGCGGGAGAGTCAGCAAGCGGCTCGGCGCCTTCACATGCGGAACGACGGCCGTCCAGCCGCAATGGCAGAGACTCGACTGCGCAGTCGACATGCGCCCGCAGCGTCGCACAGCCGGCCGTCGCCTTTAAAAGTGGAGGGAAAGCGCGACGTACCGCGTCCGCGCCGTAGATGCTCCTCGTGTACGCGCCATTCAAGTCCTCGCACGCGTCCTGCACCTGGTCCACCAGCGCCTCCTGCCACGTATCCGCGCCCTTTCCATACCCCGCCGCGCGCGCGAGGAAGCGGAGGATCGCGCCCTGCTGCGCGAGGTGGACCTCCTCCTTTCCTTCGCGGGTGACAGTCAGGCGCGGGAGCTGGTTGAACGGGTACTGCGCATAGTCCCACTTGCTGGCGCGGAAGGAGGCGACGTCGTTCGACTCGACGTAGGGGATCCCGGCGTCCGCGAGGAGGTAGCGGATCGGCTCGCCGCGGCCCTGGATGGGGAAGTAGTGCAGCGTCACGGGGGTGATGTCGAGCATGGCGGCGGTGTGCGTGGCTGAGCGGCGGGGAGCAGGAGAAGCGAGAGCGGTCGAGCGCGAGAAGCTGAGCGGACCCCGCAAATCGAGTTGCATACAGGCAGGCTCGCTGGAGCGCCGGCAGGGGCAGCGCGGGAGCGAGCGAGACGCGCGAGGCAGAGCAGGCAGTGAGCGGGAGGAGTGAGAGATGCCAACGAGCGCGCTCGGCCTTCCCAAGTGCCGACTCGGCCGCGCCTCGCGCGCGAGCGCACGTCGTTCCCACTCTCGCTGGCGTGCTCGTTGCTTGGCCTCGTCCCTTTGCCGTCGGCTTTGTGTCGGCGGGCGAGCTGAAGCACGGGAACGACGATCAAGTAGACTACGGGCGCATTCGTTCGTTCTGCGATTCAGCGTGATAGAGCGGAAGGGGTACACGAGCAGCTGCGCAGCGAGGTACGACGGTGAGGAGACCAAAAGCCGGAGAACACACCCCAGCGACAACAAGTACAGGAAGAAGGAGAACCGGGAGGGGCAACAACGGAGACAAGGGACACGGGAGGACCGGAATCAGTCACAGGAAGCGGGAAGGCGGCGGCGGGGGGGGGGGGGGGGGGGAGCGGGGTGACGCGGTTAGGCGTAGTCCGGGAGGAGGTCGAGCTCCGGGTCGTACTCGCGCGTGCTGGTGCGGAGCGACGGGTTGCGACGTACGAGGTTAGCGCGGCGGGGTCGTAGTTCGGCGGGGCGCTGCACGACGCATATGGACAAGTCAGCTCCTCGTGCTCAATCGGGTAGGGCGAACCGAGCGCCAAGACGCACCTGAGCAGCCCCGTCCCGAGCAGTCCTCCTCCCGCGCCCGCCGCGCGGCGTGCTGCTCCGTGCTCTCGCCCGGCGCGAGCACCACGGCGGGGACGGTCCCGCTCCTGCTCCTCCTCCCGCCGAGCCAGCCGGCGAACCCCCCTCCGCCTCCCGCAGCGGGCACCTCGAGCGAGACGCGCCCGTTGACGGCGCGGTCCATCTCTGCGTCGCTCGCGCTGCCGCTCCCCGCGGGGGAAGAGGGCGCGACGAGGTTGACGTTCGAGCGGATGAAGGCGCGCTTCATGAGCGACTTGGACGGGCGGCGTGCGGCGTTCCATGCCTCGAGGCCAACAGTCGAGGTCGGGAGGAGGACGAGCGGCGCCGAGTGCGTCTTGGTCATCGTTGCGGCGATGGCGAACGCCTGGTAGTGGTCGCGGAGCTTCGGGCCCATGTCGCTGTTTCCGCGCGGGCAGGGTCAGCGGTGACGCCCGGGAGGGAGAGGAGGTCGAGGGGGACGAACACGGCGCGGAGGTAGAGCGTCAAGGGTGCAGCTGCGGAGGACCTGGTGCTGATTGCCACCGTTGTTCCACTTGGCTGTTCCACTTGGCCTGCGTGTGCAGCTCGTCGTCAGCTCAAAGTCGGCGGAGATAGCGCGTGCACGAGGATGGGGTCCCGAGGGGGAGGACGGGGTGCAGAGGAGGCGCTGGGAGGGTGTGCGCGCTCCAGGGCGGGACTGGGGGACTAGCGGAGCAGGGACGCACGAAGGCATACGCCTGGAGGACCTCCTCCGTCTCCTCTGGCGACTCGCACCGGGCGAACAGCTCCGACACCTTGCGCTGCGAGAGACCCATGGGGGCGCGTGGGCGGGCGAGTGGTCGAAGCGGAGCGAGGTCTGAGGGCGGGTAGCGCGTCCGGGTGCGACCAGCGCGAGGCAGAGGCGGAAGCGAGACGAGGGCGGCACGAAGGGAGCGGTGCCAAGCGGGCGCGCATCCCAAACACTCGCCCCGTCTCTTGACGAGCAGCTATCCGTGCCTCGCTGAAGCTGTACTTCCCAGTCTCACAAAGCCGCGCGACCCGGGCGAGCTGCACTCGAGCACAAACCCTCTGCGTCGTTTTGCAGCGCGAGAAGGGGGAGAGAAAGAAAAGGGGTTCACAACCGCGTCTACCGCGCCTCCAAACATCGTCCTTCCGAGCTTAACCTGCGTGCGTGAGGGGAGGGGGCCGTCAGTGTCGTTCCGGGGCAATTCGAGGATGGGCGGGTGGGCGGGCGCACCGATGACCTGCGGGAGCAAGGGGCGTCAGTACGGTCGCATGGGGGCAGCTGAGGGCAGGCGTGAGCAGAGGGAGACGAAGAGAAGAGGAGGGGAAGAGGGGCGGGGGAGGGGGCACGAGAGGAGGCGGGAGGCGGCGGCGAGGCGGTGGAGTCGGTGCTCGGGGGAAGTTGCGGGACGTGAATTACCAGCTTGGTGTCCTCGGCAAATGAGTATTCTGGGATCTCCAGGTTGAGCGGGGCGGGACCGCGACGCGCACGACCACCTGTGGAGGTCCAGGGTCAGTACGGGTCGATGGCGAAGGCAGGAAGAAGAGAGGACGCACTGATGTCTGTGTAGACGGGCGTTGGAGGTTACAGATGGTCAGTGGTGCACAGCGGTGCTTCGGAGAAAAGGGCGCACCGTAGTGCGAGCCGTGCTGTGTTCCAAGAGGAAGGTCAGGTCAAGTCGCGCGAAGGAAGCGGAGGTACGCACGCAAGGGCAGAACCAGCCGCCGTAGTCACCAGCCTCGCCGATGGGCACGCAACCGAGGTGAGTGCTGCGAGCGTGACAACATCAGGACATGGGCAGTAGGCGGACAAGGATGGGACGCACCAAACACCAAGCATGACGAGCCACTCGGGCTTCTGGACGCGCTCCGAGTCGGTCTGCGGGTCGCGGAGCGACTTGACGTCGACCTGGTTGGCCTCGTCGATCTCGCCCTGCGTGCGGTGGCGGATGAAGACGGGCTTGCCGCGCCACTGCGAACGTGCACCAAGGACGGATCAGTCGCGCATCACAGAGGCGAAAGAAGCGGAGAGCACCTTGATGATGACGTTCTTGCCCTCGGGGATGGTCGAGAGGTCGACCTCGACCTTGGCGAGGGCGAGGACGTCGGACGAGGCCGACATGTTGGTGAGGAAGTCGGCGACGGTCGACTTGGCGCCGGCGGCCGAGACGAGGCCGAGCGAGCCGACCATGAAGTACGAGAAGGCGCGGCCAGAGTCCTGGTCGGTCGCCTTGGTGTACTTGGAGAAGTTGGGAACCTGCGACGCGGCGTCGAGCGAGGCGGTCGAGGTCGAGAGGAAGCGAGGGGTGTTGGTGGAGAAGGGAGCGACTGCGGGTGTGGATGCGTGAGTCAGTGCTGGGGCTCCCGAGCTGGGTGAGATGCGCTGCTCGTGCGAAGTGCCGGGAAGGAGGGAAGCGGGGGCCGACGTCGAGGTGGAGTGGCGCATCGCGCAGCACGTAAGAGCGGGGCCAGAGAGGATCCTGAGAGTGCTGAAGCACCTCGGGAACGCCCCAGCCCGCCCTGCGGTGCTGCGGTGCGAGCGATGCGCCGGTCCACCCGCTCCGCCGCCCTCACTCGCCGCAGCCGCCCGCGCGCGCGCGACACCCTGCGAGCCCGGTGAGTTCGCGAGGCTGTGCAGGAGGCTTGATCGGCTGCTGAGCACCTCCAATCCATCCCGGGGCGCGCGGTCCTCCCCCCGTCGCCCGCCGAGGTGCCGCTGGTGAGGGCGCGGGCGACGCACCGTTGACCTTGCTCGAGGCGGTGAGGCCGAAGGGCCCGACGGCCGCCTTGGCCGCCCAGCGGGCGGGGGCGGCGCGCGGCCGCCTGCGCCGTGGTGGTCGTGAGAGGAGGCGGACGACGAACGGGCGTTGAGGTTGATGGCGCGCGCGGCGGGGACGCCCGACGGGCGCGAGAGGGCACTCGGCGCGAGGTTGATCGCCTTGCGGGTGACTGCGGCCATCGTAGGGACTCTGCGCGGGCGAGGGCGGGCGGGGGAGGGGCGGGCAGCGAGGGCGAGGGCGCGCGCCGCTCGAGGCGACTTCGCCCTCTCGCGCCGGCGATTGGCCGCACTCTGCGCCCCTCTCCCGCTTCCTCTCTTCGCTTTCAAAGGTTCTCTCCGACGTATCGACCATGTGACCGACCCATTTCTGCCCGCTCCACCGCAAAAAACGCCAGCTGAGGAGAGCGACCCATTGCTCCCGCAGCGCTCACCACGGCCACATCTTCTTTGCCAGCGTCCGTGCATACGGAATGTAGCTCAGCGAATACCCTGCGTGAAAGTGCGAGAGCAACTTAGCGGGCGGCAATTTGGGGAGGGAGGGCGGAGGAGCGAGAGAGGTTCAAGCGAGGAGGAGACAGTGGACGCACAGGCGTAGGCGATGTAGGTAAGGACCGCAAAGACGATCACGAGGACACTGCGTGCATGACAGAGGGTCAACCTCGTATCGTGCTGGGTCCAAACACGCAGCACCGGAAGACGCGACGCTTCTCCTTCGGGTGCAAGCATGGGCGAGCACAAGGATACAGGCGCGACGCACTCGATCTCGATGACGAACGCAAAGACGAAGGTGAGGGCGATGCAGAGCAAGAAGATGCCTGTGTATGGCGTGGCCTCAATAGCTCGTCAGCACCGGCTCATCCCGCGCGCGAGACGAGCAAGCGGGAAACGGGACGCACCTGCCGCATACCGCCGCACCGGGTCCCACATCATCTTGACCTGGCGCATGAACTGCCCGGGCGCATCGCAGTCAGCCTCTAAGCGCTCGAAACGAGAGAACGAGACGCACCCCGAGGAGGAACCCCGTCCCGACGAGCGAGGCGACGACGCCAACGACGTATAGCGTCGCGAAGAGCGCGACCTGCCCCAGCGCGAAGAAGATGGCGCCGAGGAGCGAGAGCCCGAACCCTGCGACGAGGCTGTTCCCTCGTTCTCCTCCTGGTCAGCGCCGAGTGCAACAAGGCGGGCACCAGGGAACAGGCGCACCAAATCCCGAAGCCGTACAGCCGCTGTTTCTTCGTCAGCTCGAGGAACTTGAACGCCGACTCGTCCTGCGCGCGCTCGAGCTCCGGATCAGCGGGTTGTCCGTCGGTGCGGTGCAGGAGGAGGAGGGAGCGCGCACCCCCGTCGTCATGTTGTCGACGACCTGCGCCGCCTCGTTCCCGCTCAGGCGGTTCCAGATGCCATCCATCGCGGCGCGTCGGTCCTACGGTGATGGAGGGGAGGGTAGGTGCCGAGGTGTTGAAGGAGAGATGAAGGCGCGGGAGGCGGGAGGAGGCAGCGCGAGCGGGCGGCGGAGGCGCGAGCGGCGAGCGAAGCTGCTGTGACTGGTGCGGCGCTGCTCGAGCTGGCAGCAGGCGAGAGCGCGCGAGGTGTGCGAGAGCAAGAACGCGCTGCGGCGCGAACGGACGTCGGACGAAGCGGCGGCGCTTCCGACTTGCAACGAGCTGCCTGTTCAGCGGCAGCGGCGACCGTGCAAGAGATTTGCAGAGCGTTCTGGCCCATGGAACCGCCAAAGAGGTAGAGAGAGGTTGCCTCTCCTCGTGAAAGCAGCAGGAAGCAAAAGCTCTCCCTCACATCACGCGCTTCTGCGTTTTCGGCGACGTCCGGGCGACCGACCAGATGCTTCGAAGGTGAGGCCCGGCCGCACTACTTGGAGATGGTGAGTTTCCCGCCTCACTCCCTTGAGAAGGCTGACCTGGCACTTCCTCGGCTCGTCCTGCGATTACTGACGAGATAGCCAAGCAGCGCGTTCCACCGAGACAATCACGGAGTACGGATAAACAACGGGTCTAGCCCGCAGGACACAGCGTCCGAGCGGGAGGAGGGAATACGGGTATGAACAGTGGGCGCCGCCTCCTCGCTGGAAGGGAGGAGCGTCGCCGGTACGAAAAGGGAATCTAGGGGATTGATCTTGAGTCTCGTGTTCTAGGAAGACGCGGAGGCCGTGTAGTCGCGCCAGGCGGCGTCGAGGAGAAGGAGGAAGGCTTCGCCTTCGGGGCTTGCGGAGGATTGCTCCTTGAAGGAGAGGGGGTTCTGCGCACGCTTGGACCGTCAGTCCAGTGCCCTCGATAATGGGACGGTACGAGGACAGAGGGAGGGAAGCAAGCGGAAGAGCGCGACGCACCACGACAGGCGACAGCCACCCCGTGCTCGTGTTGATCTTGGCGTTCACGGCCGCGCGGATGGTCGCCGCGACCCTGAGCAGCCAAGTACTGTTCGTCCCGCCGAGCTGGGCTAAGCGGTACGCCGCCGCGGCGAGGAGCGCAGACCCGGCCGCGTCCGAGAAGGACGAGCCCGAAGCGCGGTCGTAGTAATTCGGGAGGAGGCCGTCCGACTGCGCAAACGCGACGTCAACGAGATTTACGAGGCAGTGTGAAAGGGGAGCGCACCTTGAGGTTCTGGAAGGCGTTGGCAAGGATCTCCGTCGCCCACACCGCCAGATCCGCCTTCTCCTCCGCGAACGTGTCGTTCCACTGGCTGTTCTGCACCGTCGCCAGCACGCGGACGATCCCGTGCGCGGCCCACCCATTGCCCGTGTTCCACAGCCCGCCGTCGTCGAACTGCCCGCCGCCGACGACATGCCGCCACGAGCCGCTCGGCGCCTGCAGGTGCGCGCGGTACAGCTTGATCTGCGTGTAGGCGCTTTCGAGGTAGGAGCGGTCGGAGGTAGCGACGCCGTAGTAGGCGAGGAAGGGCGGGACCTGCGCGCACCGGCAAGGTCAACTCGTCGACTCGAGGGGACTCGCGATGGAGGGGTCTGGCGCACCATCGAGATGAAGTCCGCCCACAGCGATGCCGACTCCCCAGGCGGGCGATGCGAGATTGCGCCGTCGCTCATGCGCGGCACCGACTGAAGAAGGTACTGCACCTCCTGCTTCGCCTGTGCCAGGAGCGTCTCCTTCCGCCCCTCGTCCGCGAACGCCGCCGCGACGAGCCAACCCACACCGAGCGCCGCAGGGTCCGCCGCCGCGCCGCCGTTCACGTACGCCAGCTCGTTTGTCCAGCTAGGGCGCTGCGCCGCCCAGGACGCGACGAGCGAGTCAACCTCGTAGGGCGGGGTGGGCGACGAGGGTGGGTACGACGCCGAGGAGAAGACGGAGAGGGACGGGTAGTCCAGCTCGAGGAGCGCCTCCATGTACGTCCCGCTCGTCCAGCTGCGAGGAGGTCAAGAGGGTCAGCCCGCGCTTCGATGGGGGAGGGGGACAAGCAGACGCACGTGTCTGTCGCCGACTCGTTCAACCGCTGCTTGATCAGCGTAACGAGGCCGTCGTCGAGCGGCGCCGTGTCGGAAGCGAGTGGAGCGGCGCCGACGAGCGCGCCGGTGACGGCGGCGGCGGCGGCAGCGAGCGCAAAGGAGCGGCGCATGGCTTCGACTGGCCTCTACGGCGGGTGCGAGCGAGCAAACGAGCGTGCGGCGGGTGTAGAGCGCAGAGGGGAGAGCGGCAAGCGAAAGAAGCGGAAGGCGGCCTTGGTGTGATCGGCCGCAGCATATGCCGCCCCTTCTGCATGCTAGGCGCTTGTCCTAGCTCGCCGTGCGCCGGGGAAGAACCTGCGGAGGCGACTCTGCGAGCAGGCTCGAACGGGAAGGCGATGAGAGCAGCGCAGCGAAAAGAACCCAGGGTCGGGCAGGGACGGGGAAGGCCGCGC